>CABEEJ010009736.1:0-17118 GCA_901482245.1 Timema douglasi
AAATGGCAAGGACTTCCACCCCACCCCAAATGGCAAGAACGTCCTCACCACCCCAACCGGTCCAGTTTCACCCCTACATTTAGCAATCCATTACAATTCAATGTATACCTGGACCAACAACGTTTGTCACTTTCCAACTAACTAGAAACAACGAGGTGTACTTCTAGAACTCTCACAGTGCCAACAGAGATAAAAGGACCAGAATAGAGAGAACCAAGGATCAAGGACAAGGATTGTTTGGCAGGAGCGCTGGTGCAGAAAATAGTGGGCTTATTCACTCACTCTTCGCTAAATACTCAGGCTAATTCAACTGGAAAGGAAATTTTAAACTCTAGATTAAATTTACCGTTAGATTTATGTTTGCTATTTTATGGAGGAACTAAGACAGTCTGTATAGTAAGTAAGACGCGGTGCTAATAATAAGACAGTCTGTGACAAATAAAATTAAATTTGTAGACCATTGTGTTTAACTTTGGCTTCCCAGTTCCAAGAAACTTCATCTGGAGTGCTCAAGTAGATTTTGATTTGCCATTAGGCCTATATTTGTACAAAATTTGCAGGACTCCTTGAAATTCCCTTGTAGTTTGCATAATATAAAATTTTCGTAACAAAACCCAAATATTGAAACAAAATATTCGAAAAATATTTAAAATTCCAGGAGCCCAGCGGGTGGAATGTGTCTAACAATATACTCAGAGCTTGTTATTCGTGTTAATTTTTTTAAACCTAAATTATCAATAGACCTAATTTTCTTTTCGGAATTGAATATTTTTACTGTAAACAAAATGAGATTATTATATTATTTTGGAAATTAAGTTTTAAGGTCTTAATTTAAATTCCCGATCTGGTGAAGTTAGGTAGGCTTTCACTCAACACTGGTTGGACCTGATTCGGTGGCCACATGATCTAAGGCATCACTCTCTTAACAGACTTGACTGCCAAAGGCAGGGGGATTGGAGTTCAAATCCCTGTGTGGTGTATTGACTTAAGTGCAACTGATAATAGGAGATAATTTGAATCATGGTGGTGAGGAACTTTAATCAACCACCCAACCACTCAACCAATCAACCACTCGTAAGCTGGTAAAATAATCCTAAAAAGTGGTAAGTGATACACATGTTTATTATATAAAATAAATACGAGAATTACTTAAATAAATAAATTAATACAATTTTTTTTGGATAAACGTTATATTAGGAAAATTGAAAAATTATACCTGGACACGAGAATCGAAACCGGGACCTTTGGCCTAGTACGTCAATGCTGTAACCACTGAGCTATCCAGGAATCGTCGCGTGGCCAGTGTTATTCTTAACTCATATTTTAAGGCAGAGTCTATGATGGACGTGCGGAAATCGTTGGCTACAAATGTGTGATTTATTAAGATCACGAGCTATCAGATAACGTAACCACCTTCGACTCGCTAGTTGGCTTTTTGCAGCCATTTGTACAATTATTATAATTGTAAGGGATTGCATGTTCAAGAATCAAATATCGAAAACTATTATTTCTGGATAGGTCAGTGGGTAGAGCATTGGCGTACCAAGCCATAGGTCCCGGGCTAGATTCCCGTATCTGGGTGTCATTTTTCAAATTTCAGAATATGATATCTAGATGGGGTAATCCTTACTAAAAGCATAAATGATAGCTTTAGCTATTTGATTATTAAACGTAATAGTTAAAACATGTAACTTTATTAAGCTTCCTCTAAATTTAATTGAGCGCACTTGCAATTAACAAACTTTTTTATCCTTATATTGTATGAGGCCATTAATAATCTCTCATGTTAAAAATGATTGTGAAAATAAATCGGCAAACGTTTCTCATTTTAATTTTGTAAATTAAAGTAATTCTTTAAATAAAATGAATGTTGATTCGCAATTAAATAGATTATTATTATTAGCACCGCGTCTTACTAAACGCTCGGGCTATACGCACTTAAGCTCATGTGTAATGGTAGGGTGATTGTGAGATAAAATGGAGGACTTACAGTTTAACGTGGGATCCGAACCACGCTGGAGGCCTGGTATTCCACACATTTACAAGTTGTGATTAATACACGTCTTGTCAGAGGTGAAGGAAGGCTTTGGCAAGATTAAATAGCCTTCTCTAACGTTCGGAGTACTTTATCATAAACATAAGTGTATATATGTCAGTGTTTAGTAACATTTAGATAATAAACAATGTTAAATAACAGATACTTTACTTCTTCGAGTTGTAATCCTGAATCACAGCGCTGAAATCGAGTCCCTTTTCTAACTATGTCACTTTTTCCATTGATATCACTATTTTGTCACTTATTTTTAATTGCATTGATGATTACTGGCACCAAATCTTAATTGGTAGCACAATGACTGGAAGACAGAAGTATCCTAACATCACAAAGATGGCTAAGGCAGCTTTTATCCTTATCCCGATGAATTGGTATACAAAATGAGTATTCTATATTTCTTGCAAGGCTTTGACAGATAATTGTTCTTGTATTCCAGAAAGAACATCGAATGCTATACTGCTTGTCAAAGAGGATCTTAAACTTTACTGCAATAAACCTAATTACAAATTGATTACACACAAAAAAATAAAAGAATGAACCTTGCAAAGATCGCTTGTCAAAGCTACCTTAATTATTTAGATGATGCAAGAAAAGCTAAAGAATAAAGTGAAGCAGATAATAGGGAGTATGACATCTTGAGAAAGCAAAATGAAGAAAGGAAACAAACTTGAAGACGAGTATAAATTCATCGATAAACGAGAAGAGATCTCACTCTAAAAACATAAGTGAGGAAGAGATTGAAATTTGCACTGGAAAATAAAGATGGAGAAGTGGAAGTGCTTGATACCATATTAGAAGGATTCAGTAAGATGAGAAAAGAAGAGCATCCGATTAAAAAGAGATGTAGAAAAAATACAAGAGGTACGTGAAAAGAAAATGGCTCCTCTTACAACCTCGTTTTTAAGAATGACCACAAAGGTGATACATTTATCGTTAATATTATATGTATATATTTAAATATAGCTGTTTTATTAGGCGCAGTCAATATTAATATTATTATTATTATTATTATTATTATTATTATTATTATTATTATTAGCACCACGTCTTACTACCCGTTCGGGTTATACGCACTTACGCTCATGTGTAATGGTAGGGTGATTGTGAGATGAAATGGAGGACCTACAGNAGATAAATCTGTGCCGGGAACGAGGATTGAACCCCGGCCGCCAGCATAGAAGTCTGACACCTTACCCCTAGACCACCAGGTCACCTGCAGTTAATAAATGTGTATTATTATTATTACTGCTATTATTTGTAATAACTTAGAATTTGTTTGTAAATAAAAAATCATTAAATAAAATAGCTGAGTGGAGGTTGAGGTGAATAAACTTTTATATTATCGTTTGATAATTTAAATAGTGTATATTTATAATATTTTTCACTTTCGTTAACTTCTTTTTGCAACATATTGGTCAATTTTCCAACTATTTTTTAAAATATGTTGGCAGTTTCACTCATGGTTTCAGCCGGCCAAATGAAAACTGTTGGTATTAATATAACAAATATGACATTACTTTCAACTCACTTTGTATATGGTTACATATCTCTCCAACTATGGGGATTGAAACTAGTGCGGTAGGAGCTGGTTGGCATTGCAGGAGCTGGTTGGCATTGCAGGAGTAGGGTAGTACGCTAGTGCACCAGTTAGATGTAGAGTTAGACCACCCATATAGGCATACATAAGGACTAACTTGGGATAGTAATAATAATGCGTGCCTGTACTACATCTCTCGTAACCCAGTTTGTGGAAAGATTGGCCAGTACTAACGTACAGTTGTCCAGGGAACGGCCGAATGTACTAATCGTACATCCTTTCCGTGGAGGCTCTTTCCACGTCCTGATGAGATGAGGTGATGGTGATCAAGGCCGTAGCCAGCCAATAATTTCAGGGGGGGTTTGGTGAGCACATCCCCCAATTGCTGGAAGATAAAAAACATTATAAATTACAAACGGTTCTAGAAGCTCTCTGAAGTGTTTTTTATGATAAAATGACCCCCTAGCTGCCGAAGGGTAGGACATTTTCTAAATATTAAACACTTTTTGAAGCTCTGTGAGGTTTTTTTATGGTAAAATAACCCGCAAAATGCCGAACGCTAGGAAAATTTCTAAATATTTAACACCTCTAGAAGCTCTTTGAAGTGCTTTTTATAATAACACAGCCGCCTAATTTGTATTTGTATTTTAATTTTTATATCGTTTGAACCATAAATAAAGCTATATATATTTTGTACATAAAATTTCGCGGGGGGTTTGAACCCCCAAAACCCCCCCCTGGCTACGGCCTTGATGGTGATGGTGATGGTGAGTATGATGGTGTGGAACCAGTGGAAAGGCTTATGCCTAACTTAAACCTAACCAACCAAATCTTGTGACCTTCGGGGGTTATTCCTCTTTCAGGGAATAATACCCAAAGTATCACAAGGAAATCGAACTCACGACCCATAGACTCGTGGACAGGTTCTTTGACCCCCACAACACGGGTCCGGTTGTTTGGGCTAAAGATTCTTTTAGACTTAAAAGCATTATTATAACTGACTACATCACATTTTGTACTATAGTTTACAATACATTCAATAAAACTGCAGGACAACTATTTCAACGCTCCGTCCGACAATCCTTGTCCGCCCTTAAGCCAACCCGATAACTTGCCCACGGGCAATAGGAGAAGGGGGTTAGCGAACGCTTACACATGTTAGCGAGACTTTCATTTCCTCTTTCCACTGATATTTACCGAGCTGGAGAGACTCAGGGTAGTAAAAAGAACCGACAATAGCGAAACTATATTGGAGTTGAAACAAAAGAAAAGCGGATATAAATACTTTGGTGCTTTATTTGCACTACATTGAAAGTGGTCCACAAACAAACGTCTGCACCTCATATCGGGAGAGGTATTACACATGGTTGTCTCTTGACAAGGTGTCGAGATTGTTTTGGAAATTTTCTCTCTTCAAAATCATTTATTACCGTTACTCTTTAGTTAAAACAATTAAGTCTTATAAACAGGGTTTTAAAATTATATTTTTCGTTGTTATATTTAACGTGTTATTTATTATACAGATTATTATATCATAGCAAGGCCAACAAATTAAATGACTAAATAGGCACACCATCCGTTTCTACGGACATTAATTTGTTTCTGTGAAAGGGAAAGCCCCAATTTCATCAATTATATTTATTTCTGACTTCTTCAGGTTTGGAAAGAGATCACGCATATATTAAATTGTGTAGCCCAATTTTCAGAGGAAAGGGAATTTATAAAATGCGAATATATTTCTTCGTGGCCAAAATATGTAGTAGTGTTTTACTATATTATTACTGGTATATTTTATAGTTATTGATACTATTTATTAACTGTGACATCTGCTATCATATGACTTGACGTATATTATGTGCAAATATATCTAGCAGCTTTTCTAGCGGTCTTGCTATGAAAATTAAACTGTACAGTCATATTATACTACCTTGGCACATGTATAATACACTTTTTAGAGCCATAAACCCATATTTATCATGTATATTATAAGGATACAAATATTATAAAGTATGAAATTTTAATAAATCGTCTCATCCGTTAAGACTGTACGAAACTTCACTTTATTACAAAACCAATTTTTTGAAATCGGGAACATATTAAAAAAAAGTAAGTTTTAGTCAAAAAAGCAGAATTTATTTCACTACCAAAAACACTTTCTAAATCCCTCGTCCAGATGGTAAAGTTGAGGAATAAAAAAAAATCCTTGGAAGGTGTTACGATGAAATGTCACGCGAACTTTAATTATAATCGCTAGATGAAGCTGATTTAGAAACGCGAACCTTTCATCTTCAAATAAAACGCTGATAGTATTTTTTTTATGAGCTGTTTGGTTTTTTACCCCTACGCCTACCCCCTTATTTCTTTAACCACCATCAACCTAATAGGGCGATTGATCACCTTGATATCAAGTAAGGATAAGATCAGAGAAAGTACTAAAATAAGTTTTTATGCCTCCCCCTAAAAATGTTTGGGATTCTATTCTGGCTTTCACGGAACATATTCCATCCTTACAGCAGCATTGAAGTATTAGGAGACTATATCATAAAAGAGGTATGGTATTAAAACAAAACGGTCATACACGGGGTAGTAAAGGCAGCGCTTGTCAGAGAAAGCATAAATATCTTTCCAATTTTATTGTTTCAAATTTATCACCAATATCTCAAGTTGTCATTTAAGATCCATAAAACTTAGATTTTGACCGCACGAATGACGTAGTTGACACATCGGCTTGGAAACTTTAAGGCTAGATTCTGATCAACTGCAACTGGCTAATTGTTATATTCGTGGCTATTTTCCATTCTCTCCCTAGGAAAATACCACCAGAGTTTATGCTTCTTGCCCTTCTTATTTAATTCATTGTTAAAATTTTGTTGAAAAAAGAGAATCACATAGAATAAATATACAAAATAATAATGTACCTATATCATATTACATGTTTTTAAGGAAGGTTAAATTTAGAGGCGGTCTACTCTTATTTGCATGGACGGAGAGTTGTAAATTATTTTTCAAATAATCATCTTAAAACATGTGGCTGATATTCGAACCTTGACTTCCCCATCACTGGCAAACCAGACTAGACAACCTGCATTAAGTTTGTTAAAAAAAATTTCGTTAGCTTTAATCGAATTACTTTACTGTGTAATTTATTTAATGATAAAATAGTTAGGGCTGTATAAAAACCACTGTTTCGGATAGAACACAGTTTTACCAATCGAATATACACTTGTCGGTACCACCCGGAATCGAACCAAGATATTTTAGCTTATCATCGATTATTTTAACCAATTAGTAATGAAAAGGGGAGAAAGAGTGGGATAAAAAAACATCTGTGTAAAATTATTTATTTCGAATCAAGAATACCCAGCTTGTTTCTAACATTGTGGCTACCTTTGTGTTCATCATTTTACTTGTATGTATTAAATATGATATTACATAATATTATTTTTATATTCTTGTTAATAAAATGAAAAGGTTTGTCTGTCGGTCATGAGCATTGCACGATATCTAGCTCAAACAGAGTTATGAAATTTTGAAAAAACTAGTAGCCCTTGCGCACTAACATGTGCATCTCAAACGTGGAATTTTAAATTTTTGATAATACTTTCAAAATTTCTTTTTTAAACTATACCGTACTAAATAAAATGAAGAGATGCCCCCCCCCCCTTCTATTTGAAGCAAGGAAAATCTTTTCCAGGATAACCAAGAAATCAATTGTGTGGTTACCACTAATATTAATATTCGATACGAGATGACGAAACTTAATATTTGAAAAATTCTAATAGTATTTGAAATTTCAAATCTAACTACATTCCAGAATATAACTATAAACCCTTGTCCAAAAGTAAATTTTTTTAATAAAATCTTTTTAAGTTTACAATCACAGATTCTTTAAAATATATTTAACATTATAGAAAATTGTAATTTTATCTGTATTTTATTCAAATAGAAAAATTTGCATCATTGACCATAGAAAATTCCGTATTATAAGTTTATGATATTCATTTGTTTTATTTAACACTGTTCAAAAGAAATATAACCCAACCTAATATAAGACTTGGATTTGATTCAGATTAAAAGTAATCTTATAGCACTCGCTTAAGATTTTAATTTAAAATTTATATAATAAATTTGATTCGTATTCGATTTGAATAATTCGAAAACATTAATATACTTTTAGAAATATATTCAATCTTATAAATAAATAAACTCAAATTTGATTAAACAGTTTAAAATTTTGGATTCGTAGAAAGGACTATGTATGTATCGAACAGCTAAAAAAAAGCTAGTTAAATATTTTTATTCTTCAAGTCATTATATCTGAAGATGTCATTTTTGATAGATTTTATCAATACCTATAAAATAACACTAGTAATATAGTAACAAAACAAAAAAAAAAATGTATTTTCTAACAGGCTCTCCATACTGAATACTAATATATATTTTTACCTTCTAAGTGTATACACGGAATATAAATTCATATTCCTCGTCCATGATTTAATTTACGTCCAATGAAATGTCGCCTGTAGAGGCAGGCAACCATTCCTACCGTGGAATTGAGTTATCTACCTTGTACGGGAATATCCCATGGGCGTCTCCTACTTTCTAAAGCTAGTTCTCCTTTAATCCACGCACCTGAGCGCTTTAAATGAGATACGCTTCTAACCGGCGCTCTGGGAAAAGGCTTTTATGATGCGTAGGTATATTAAAGAAGGATACCATTTTTAGGATTTTTTTTAAACTGGGGTAAATACAAAAGTTTATATTCCAAAATCAAATTTTCATAGAAAGAAGCCTTTAATAAAATAAAAGTATATTTTTTTTGGCATACACTGATAATACTTTACTAAGTGTTATTTTACAGTTATTGATATTACTTATCAAAATTGAAAGGCGCAGATCACATAGATTGACGTATGAATACGGGAAAGTAGACCTAGTAGCTTTATCAGCTGTCACATTGTTCTGTAACAAGTATTACAAACTAACAAACTTAAGACTTATGCATAATACTACACACAAATATAATTATCACCTAAATGTTATATTAATTGAATTGTGGGCAAACTTTATAGACGACAATAATTATTATTTCACGCTTCGGTTACCGCATGACCTCAGGCATCCCTTTCTCAGACTTCCGATAAAGGGGAGGGAACGGGGTTCAAACCCCAGTCAGGTGTCATGAAGGTGGTCTTCCTAAATGGATTAACACTCTCAGTCACCCACCTCGGTGGCGTAGTTGGCTAACGCGCTAGTCGTGTTGAGCTCAACCACCGAGGACGGGGGAGATCGAGGTTCGAATCTCGGTCGGGTGAACTGGGGATGGTTTTTCCTAAATGGTTTTCCACTTTCCCTCCACACAAATGCGGGTTCGCTTCCTCTAATTCAACCTTCCCAATTCCTAATCCATCAGTGTAGTTAGTACTTAAAGCGTATAACCCGAACGGGTGGTAAGACGTGGTGCTAAATAATAATAATAATAATAACATCACTCTCCATCCTTGAAAATGCGAATACCCTTTCTCTAAATCCAACCTTTGTTTAACCTTAATATATTAGCGTCTCGGATGGATGCGCTAAAAAATAAATCTAATTTACACGGCGTAGACTCGAACAAATGTCTACTAGAATTTAGGTAAAATACGCCTATTCAGTCATTCATCGTTGGAATAACTTGTCAAAGAATAATTCCTCAAACTAAGAGAGCTCATTCAGGTAGTCACGCTGTTTAGGACGTCAAGTTTACGATAGACTGATTAGCCCATTAACGATTGTGTTTTGAATCTTTTCGGGATGATCTGGGGATTTTTATTTTATTCGTGTTATGTAACAATGAAGGTTTTCTCATGCTATTGAGGGTGCATTTATTCTAGGTTTGTTTTTCTCCATGCTCAACACGTCTTACTACCCTTCCAGAATATTTCTATATCTACTATAATGGGTTATGGTGAAGGCGCGTGGAATATAAATGTTGAAAACCATTATTAAAAAAACAAAATACAATACACCCGTGTAAGATTAAAATTCAGAACCTCGTCGTGATGAGTGAAACAAGACCATAAAATAATGACGCCTTAATCATGTGCTTACATATTGCAGGTAGCACCTTAAGTTGGGAGTGCAGGCAACGAGATTTAAGGGCAGTGTTTTGAAGATCTTTTTGGCTAAAAAAATCAAATAATTCTACATTCGAAATATAGAGATTAATTTTCTTCCCATGGTAATATCAACAGTTGTTAAATATCTGTCAAGGATGTCCTGGAATCTAATGACAGCTTGTGTTTCTTCGTTTAAAAGGTTAATCATCTAATGCCGCTATGCTAATGTTATATAATCAACAACTGTTGATATCACCATGTTAAGAAAATTAGACTATGTTTCTATCGGAGCAATATTTTATTTTTTATGGCAAAAAAAATAAATGATATAAAAACGGCAAAAACACTTGTCTTTTCTCGCGTTCCTTGAACCCCAATTTAGCCAAACTTGCCTTCATTTTTTTTTGAGCTATCATATTTTATCCTAGTTATATCCTAGACACATATTCTACAAATATTAACACATTAAAAATACCTATTAAAGGTCAACTTTGGTCAACGGTCACGCAATCAAACGCTCCTTTAGACACAAGACAACGACTCAAGAGGTCACGTTTTCTATTATACATTTTAAAAGGTCATCAAACAAGGTCGGAAAAACGAGTAAAACCAATTCATCTTCAATCTCCATAGAAATTATTAAACGTCGAGAGTTTGAAAACCCAATTATCGCTATAACCGTCAAATTCTTCGCTCCAGTTACCGTAGAAAACAAAGTGACGAGGGGGGTGGGGGTGGAGTTTTTACCATATAGATTAAAACCACCTTTTACTTACCGTTTTTTTTTGTCTACTTAGATCTAGTTAATCGGCAAAAACAGATTCAAGCAAAGATCAAGGACGTTGATAGTGTTTAATGTCAAGTAGTAATAGATTTACCATGAATTAAGCTCAACCAACCACTTATTAAACCTTTCATCAACATCGTTCCCACCCGCTTCGATGACTGCATCGTCTAGTACGCTACTCTATCATTATACTAGACTGCCGATGATGGGAAGATCAAGGTTCGAATCTCGGCTTGGATTACTGAGGGTGGTTTTTCCAAAATTGATTTCTACTCTTCATCAACGCAAATGAGGGTACACTTCCTATAAATATAACCTTTATCATTCCTTACACCAATATCTTTATTAGCACATAAGCGTATAACCCAAATGGGTAATAAGATGCATTAATAAATAATATTTTTTTTCTTAAATCTGGATATATTGAAATTTGTTTTTAGGATTAGCTATTGTAGTGTCCAATTTTCACAGGAAGGATCATCTCAGGTATCTAAAAAGTTAATGGATCTACTTTCACATATTCATATATCAAGTCATGTGATTTTCAGTTGCCATTTTAATATACCTATAAAACTGCCATAATGATATGTTAAAACGTTATCAATATTGAACACACACACACACAAAATTGAATTTTCTGATAGGTTTTTCTAAAATAGTTTTACTATAGTTATAAATAGTCCTACGTTGAATTAAAATACAAACTTTTCTCTCTGTATTGGGTGAAATAACCAAACTTAAAAGTGTTAGAAATTCACACATATCAATACGAAACCTTTCTACAAACTAATAAAGTCAATCTATCATTTCTCGTTTGAATATTCAAGAAAGTTGCTGCCTTGTTCCTTTTCCTTTATTCAGGGTCCTCCAGGAATACCTTAAACAAAATACAGGAGTAAAACTTGGTCTAGATTTCAGCTGATAAAGAAAATATTTCGGACGTCAAGCAACAAAGATGGACGGAAAAAAATATTTTATTATTAGCCCCGCGTCTTACTACCCGTTTGGGTTATACGCACTTACGCTAATGTGTGATGGTAGGGTGATTGTGAGATGAAATGGAGGACCTACAGTTTAACGTGGAATCCGAACCATGGTGGAGGCCTGGCATTCCCCACGTTCACAAGTTGTGATTAATACACGTCTTGTCAGAGGTGAAGGATGGGTTTGGTAATCAGATAAATCTGTGCCGGGACCGAGGATTGAACCCCGTACCCCAGCATTGTAACATCTTACCCATAGACCACCAGGTCATCATGAGAAAAGGTCCTCCTTTTGGCATGAGACCAAATGGTGTATAGTCGTAACGCAATAAGAATAAATGTAGAAGTGGTCGTAGTTAGGGAACAAAATCGCTATAGTACCTTTTCCTGCTTGTCGAACTCATAAGATTCGTAGTGACTGACAACATTTCAAACGTTTTGATATTGGTTTAGCTTCAAGGTCAGTTTCATAGTCAGATTTAGGGTCAGTTTCATAGTCAAATTTAGTACACCTCAAGTGCGGCGCTACACTAAGTACATGACGACACCAACCTAAACCAGAATGGAATGGGCCATTTTCCTATGCGAGAACGGCCCATTCCATTCGAGTTTAGGTAGGTTTCATGAATGTCGTCTTGTCTTTAGTAAAGCACCACATTTGAGGCGTACTAAGTCTGACTATGAAACTGACCCCAAGTCAGTAATTTCAAAGTTATCTTTATTTCCGTAGGATATATTTTATCTCAATCTTAGATTTCCTTTCTATTTGTATATAATTTCCATTTATAATTGGTAGTCAAGTCTTTTCGACACCATTATGGCTAATCAGTTTTAAATTGCATTTCGAGGATTTATTGTCTCATTTGACGTAATACACGTATATTATGTTTCATTACTTGTTATTATTATCATTGCCATTTTTATCTTTTCTTTCGGTAATTTGTATTTAACATCAGAACTTTTAAACATGTTTAAATTTTTATATAACACATGGAAATAAATTTGTGACCTTTCACTATACATTTTTTTTATATAATTCATATTTAATTGTTAAAATAACTTTTGTTTCTCAGTTTGTATATTATTGATTTTAATTTTTTATGAATATATTTTTGAACATTTTGTTTTTAAAAATTATTAAAGCAATATTGTTCAAGTCATATACCTATCATTATTGATTTTATTATTAGATCTTCTGTCTTACGACAAGATAATTCCTTATATCAGTGAAACTTAGACCTCCAATGCGCCCTGTTATTTTCCCCCTTCATCAGTTTCCAGAATCATACACCCAGCAATACTTAAACGCTATTACTAATTTACTTAGAATGTTTTCTAAATTAATAAAGGAAATCTGGTATTAATAGCATCTATACATTCCCCAATTAATGTTACTTAACTGTGTTAAAAAACAAGATGCTTAGGAAAATATCTGGTCAAAAAATTGATGAAGATCATGGGGAGTGGAGGAAGCTACATAATTATGAGCTGCATATCCGCGTTCAAGGTATTTACTGGCAAACCCAATGGGAAGAGACCATTGAGAAGACCTAGACAAAGATGGGAGGATAACGTTAGAATGGACCTGAAAGATATTTGGTGTAATGAGGTGGACTGGATAGAACTAGTTCAAGAGAGGGATAGGATGTAATGAGAAGGACTAGATGGGATTTGTTCAAGATAGGGATAGGTGGATTACTTTTTTGAATGCGCTAATTAACTTTTGTGTTCCTAATGCCATAGAGTAAGTAAATAAGTATATATATAAATATACAAAATTTAGTTTTTGTATCCAGACGAAAATTCTTCAAATCAAACTTTCTTTCTTCTCAAAATTACGGTGTTTGTAGTAAAATCCTTGTAGCGGTTCAGTTATATTGTGATCTTTTTGTGAAAATCCAGAAATTCAAATTTATTTTTAGAAGCAGCGACTATTTTTATAGCATCGGAAGCCCTGTCATAATATCGTCCCAAGATTCAGAAATTGATTTAAATTTTATATAGGTTGATACATGCATGTTAATATAGTGTGTTGTAATATAAGGGAGGTTCTTCCTATAGATAGCAGAATGTACATTGAGGAACTTTTTCTCAATTATAAATCAATTTCTCAAATATAAATATTAATAATTAAAAAAAACCATCGTAAGGTGGTTCAAAATTTCATTCTATAGTAATATTTTTTGTAAAACTATATCAAATATGTATTAATACAAAAATACACAACTTAAAAACTAACTTAAACTAAATTATTATTATTATTATTATTAGAACCACTTCTTACTACCCGTTCTGGTTATACTCACTTACGCTAGTGTGTAATGGTAGAGTGATTGTGAGATGAAATGGGGGACCTACAGTTTAGCGTGGGATCCGAACCACAGTGGAGGCCTGGCATTCCACACATTCACAAGTTGTGATTAACACAAGTCTTATAAGAGGTGAAGGAAATGTTCGGAAATCAGATAAATCTGTTCTAGGACCGAGAGTTGAACCCCGGACCCCCAGTACAGAAGTCTGACACCTTACTCCTAGACCAACAGATGTCCTAATTAAACAAAATAATAGTTGACAAGATTGAACATCTAAAGATAACAAAAAAATCCAAATTATTTAGACGAGGACGAGACTATAATTATATTAATAAAACATTATTTGATTCATAAAAATCTAGAATCAAATCAGAACCTTTATATGAAACGTCAATACCTCTTTAGTCACTAAAATCCAATGTTCTATCCGTACTAAGTGCACCAAGAGAAATTATTTAAATTATCAGTTTTTTAACAAATTTCCATGAGTTTGTCGTTTGATTCACATGGAATTAATTGAAACCACTCACTATAGACTTATTAGATTTAGTGTAAGCTAATGATAGTCATAGTGGAAGTTAATTCAATTATAAAGGTGAAAAAAAAATATCTGCCAACAAAAATTAATCACAAAATCAAAGTAATTGGTTGAATCGTTAACCATATTTCTGTTATTGTCACTGTAAATCTATTCACGTTGGGCTTCCAGCACTTTGTTTGAATACGTAGAATCCCGGGAGACTAATAGTGGAGAATTTTTTTACTTTTTTGAGTATGTAATAAAATTACTTTAGTATTAAATATATTTCCACATACTTCAAAATAAACTAACATTCGAAACTAGAATAATAAATGACATTGATTTAGTAACATATTTTTAAGAACAAATTTTGTAAACATGTGTTTCATATTAATACAATTGCAAAATAAAAAATAAAAATTGGGAAGAGAATCAATCAAGCAAGCAATTAATTTGCTGCAATTTTTTTACTAAACCAAATTGTATTTTATATTAATGTTTAAAGGTAGTTGGATTACATAAATAAATATGTATTTTAATAAACCTTAAGGTGGGAATGTAATAGACACGAGAAATGTATATTTTAATACAGTTTTTATATCAAAACTTTATTTTTGACAAAAATCCATAGTGTTTAACTCTCTTCACATGGTTTTATCAACAGCTGTCGAATATCTTTCATGAGCATTACAACATTAAATGATACATTTTTTAAATTAAGAGAAGAGTTGTCATTAAATTCCAGAACACCCTAGAAAAATATTTAGCAACTGGTGATAAAACCATGTGAATAAAACTATACTCTTATGTTTCAACTGGAGAAATTATTTATTTTGATCAACAAAAGGTTTTACCATAAAAATTGCCAAAACACTAACCTTAACTAACGTTTTTTACACTCTCAACTTAGCATAGCTTTGTAAATTAGATAAATAAATTTAATACATGTAAATATAGCTAACAGAAACACAAAATATTTTGAAATATTGGTCTGAATATTAAAATTTTCCTCATTTCGAGATTGCTAGTCTGCCCTGAGACGTGTCAGTTTTATCACTTTCTCTCGACACCTCGGAGATAAAGTATTGTGATCGACAAAAAATTTTGAACTCAATATTTTGATAAATGTTAGCGTTTAGTGATAGTCTGAAACCAAAAAAAGTGGTTTTCACAATGTCGTCGTTCTGTCTATACTTTGGGCTAAATCCGAAACTATTTTACCGTTTGGGGCTAAAAATTTGTATCCAGGGTTTTTATCAAGTGCCGCCAGAGGGGTTTATGGAATTTGATCTCCAACCCTAAATTTATGAGTATTTTACTGAATGACAAAAAAAAGAAAAAATTACTTAATCAAAATTGTTTGATGAATGTCGAGAAAATTAATTTTCTCAACATTCGTCATAACGATTTTGATTAAATTCTATATATAGGCCTGCACTGTTAATTATTTTAAACAAGATTGAAGTACTAATTTTCTCATGAAAATGACTTTGAGGGTACTTTACATAAGGGAAATTTTCCAATTTTCATCATTTCTCCACAACTATTTGAGATACGAAATATCTTATTATTGTAAAGTTTAAATACTATTAAAGATAATAATTGTTTTTATTCTAAATAGATTTTTATAAAACCATTAGTTTCTGAGCTATAATCAAATATATCTACTTTTTAACTCAGGTCTTTGAAAATGAATTTGATTCTAATGCTCTATGGTGAACAAAGATGTTTCTCTTTTTTTCAATTTTTCCATTACAGTGTTCTTGGTTCCTAATGCCAATGAATAAATAGAAGTGTATATTATATCATTTATTATTTTTGGTGTAATGTTTCAACCACAATGTATAGACCTGTTATTTTGTTTCAGAAATCTTACGAGTTTTTAGTAAATGTCTTATTTATACTAAAACAAGAGAAAGTTACCGAGGGTGCATGGTAACATTTATTTTTTAGACGGTTTTTGCATTTTAAGTCGAAAAAACTAAAATAAAAAGAATATCGAATAATAATTATTTTAAAAACAATTTGAATTACTAAATATACAAATTATGCAATGTTTGTGGTAGCATTCGATTCAAATAGATATATGTTTTTAATGTTTTAGCGGTACAATATTTATGCCCAAATACTTTATGGTGTGAAACTTTTTTTATGTTTCAGTTGTACAACTTTTTTAACGCCCTTCTTACTCATATGCCAGACCCGACGGCAAAACGAAGCGTGTCGGACGTCTCTTCCAAAACATCAGGAGGTATGTTTTGAAATAATTTGACATTATGCTTTATATTTATAAGATAAACTTCCTAACAGTTACCATGAAATTTAGACATTTCTTTGAGTCTTAAAGTGCAAATTCCCCAAACAATAGGTTTGGCGAAATATTTGAGGTAGTAAAGAGTGATGATAAAAACTTTACAATAAAATTTATTTCATAATATAATTTGGTATAATATATTTTTATCTAAATCGATCCGTTTATTTTAATTTGGTAAGGTAATCAACTCTCTTAGATACGGTAGGCAGAACATACAGCGGGAATGTAAGAATCTAGAACCTTGCTCAGGATACCGACTGTTAATCCCAATGGGAATAAACCAGTGGGAAGACCCATACGCAGATGGGAGAATAACATTAGAATGGACCTGGAGGAGATATGGTGTAATGAGGTGGAATGGATAGAGCTAGAGTAAGATAGCATGACCAGGCGGTCTAGGGGTAAGGTGTAAAACTTCTGTGTTGGGGGTACGGGGTTCAATCCCAGGTCCCGGCACAGATTTATCTGATTACCAAACCCTTCCTTCACCTCTGACAAGACATCTTGTGAATGT
>CABEEJ010009737.1:0-17113 GCA_901482245.1 Timema douglasi
CAAATATACTAAGAAAGACTGATAAAATATATTTTGGCACTTAAAAAAATTCAAAATTCAAAATAAAACAAAATTATTAAAATGGTATGACCACATGTATGTGCTAGTTAGTAAAAAAACGGTACCGGTACAAAACGGTACAAAAACTAGTACAAAACCTTGGTAATGTAAAAAGTTCAACATACAAAAGTGGTACTAGAGTTTAATGGACGTGCTGCTATACCTTGGGAAGTAGTAAATTGAGAAAAGACTTATATATTTTGAAACGGTAGTATATACTATTTAACTAAACTCTACACATCTCGCCATCTATTAGCATCACTACAAATCAGAACGAATTTTTCCGGAGACAGCAAAACACATTTTAATAAATGGTCTAAAAATTAACTTTACAAAAAGTCATTTGGCCTAAAGTCATTTGGCCTAAAAGGCATTTGGCCTAAAGGCGTTTAGCCTACATTTTAGGCCAAATGACGGGTACCCCATCAAGATACTTTAGTTCAGAAGAGATTGTCAAAAATTCTTAGTTGATCTCTGCAACAAACTTTCACACAAGTGTCCTCTCTTCTACAAAATTGTCAAGGGTGCTAGTTGTCTCTCTCTCGCAGTCATACTCAATCCATATGTTAGGACCTATAGGATAACTTTTGCATTAGAAGTCCTACTAGACAAGAAACGACTAATAACGACTTGATAAGTTCTTCATGAATATTTTTTCTAGAATAAATGCATCCCAGGAACTTCATTATTTCATTAAAAAAAAAGATTGTTCTCTTCCATAGTAATGCAGCCGTTGAGCGAAGTTTTTATGTGAATAAAGAATGTTTGGTTGAAAACCTACATGAGGACAGCCTTATTGCTCAACTTGTAACTTATAAGCTAATGGAGTCACTGCAGCCGAGGGACTTCTAAATATGACACTTTAAAATAAAGATGATTCATGCTGTGAGGAATGCATCAGGAATAAGGAAAGAAGCACTTGAAAAGACTTGAAGTAGACTTGAGTCTAAAAAGAAAAAAAACAGCATCTGAAGAAATAAAAAAAAAATTAGAAGTGAAAAGAAGAACAATTTTGCAGAAATCAAAGGAAGAGGCAGAAGTGTTAGAACATGAAATGCAAAAGTTAAAAAAGTCTTGTGGTTGAATGAATTTTAACTTTTGTCTACATTCTAAAAAATATTTTTTTTGTGGGTCTTATCATTTTAATTGTCAATAATGTTAGGTAACTGCAATTATCTTTATTTTCAAGTAATTTTAATCAACATAATATTTGTTGGTTATTCTTAATTGAAGATTCTGTATCTTTATTACTATATATTTACTAAACAAATGCTAGTTTTTTTGGTAGAGTAAACTCCCTGGCTGTAATCATTCTTTGAAGTTGTGCCACCAAGGCTGATTACTTGTACCTCTAAGGTTCTACAAGTAAGATGAAATGACCTACCAATTTTGCCAGGAGAGGTATTTTCCCATACCTTTCACGGTTCTTTTACATGCCACATGAAACCGACGACTTTACTTCTCCTCCGAAGGATGTTGAGCTATGATTTTTTCGCTCTCAAGAAAAATTCTTCCGCCTCTGTTGGGTTTGAACCCACAAACATCGGGTCCTGAGGTGAGCACTTTACCCCAAGTCCACAGAGGTCGACGGTGGTATAGGTCATTCAAAAAATGTAATGTGTGTGTGTGTGTGTGTGTGTGCGTGTGCGTGTGCGCACACGTGTATTAAAGATGGATCGGAACCACCTCTTTTCAAATCTGAAACTTAATTTTGCCATCAAATCCTTAATTAAAATTTGAATTTTAGAAAATATTGTATGCATAAGTGTTTAACTTTCCCTATAACTAGGATTCTTTCCTTCACTTCTGATTTTGTTTACATTAAATGCTAAATTAATGTTTTGAGGTTTGGTTGTTAGGTTTTTCCTATCAATATTTTGGTTTTAACCACAAGAAACTATTTAACTATTTTAATACCTTTAAAAAATAACTCAAACTTAGTATCTATTTAAAAAAAATATGATAATTTGAGTCTTGAATCCATGAATATTCCTTGTAAGTTCTAGGGTCCCATCCTTAGTATATACTAGAATATATCCGTCAATACACTTGATTCTTGATGTAAAAAGGTTTAACTATTACAGAACTAGGCCTACCCTAACTTTCTATCATTTTATGATTTTGAAATAGGGATTGTTTGTCTCTGAGTATCTTAAATATATACTGGATTTCTTTAAAAAAAATTGTACTGGAAATATACTGGAATTTCAAAAATATTGCCAGGTAGACACCCTGTTATAAATTCCATTGTATAATAATACAAGCAGTTTGGTCAAACTCGGTGGTCTTAGAGTAAAGGTCTTGCCTCAGGACCCAATGTTCGTGGCTTCAAACACAGCTGTGCTCGATGGATATTCCTGAAGCGTTAAAAATCTTAGTCAAAATTTTCTTCAGAAGGGAAGTAAAGCCTTCGGCCTCATACCGATTGTGGCATGTAAAATAACCCTGAAAGGTATGTGAAAATATCTCTTATGGCAAAATTAGTAGGCCCTTTCGCTCTCGCTCATATAAATTCCCATACGCTTACATGATTATTTGGTTGAGAAAGTGTACATTAAATACCTCTAATAAATAAATAAAACTATCAGTTTGACATATTCTTCACACACCTAATAAGAATCCATATTATATCAAATTGGGACGTTAAACCCCTGGTTGCCAATTTTTTTAAATTCCTCATCGTACAATACCAAACTTGCTCTGGCTACCCTTGACCAATTATTATCAATAATATATTAAAATAAATTAAAATAAATTAAATATTTGAAACACAATATTACTTAATCCACAAACTGAGTGCACAAAGATAGCTATTAATTGACAATGCAATCTTTACTTTAACATTTTTATTGTTATTGTCATTGTTACAGAGACATGTTGGAAAAAAAGAGCATCGCAGATCACCAAAGAGAATAAATGAAATAATATAAAGAAATAGGCTTATTTGGAATACAGGGCAAAGACCATCACGGTTCGCCGATGTCGGTCACTAGGAATTTAAATTTTTTAAGTGATTTTTAGATGCTAGTTTATATTTTGTGTTTTATTTTTGTAATTGCCACACTAATGGATCTTTTTAAAAATAATAATTAGTTTTTGTATTTGTCTATACAAAATTAATTTTTTTTACAATATCTAGAAATATTTAATTTTTATGCCATTTTCTGGCCCCCTATTTTTAAATTCCAAATTTACATCTCTTATGGTTATGAGGGGTGGTCATTTTAACAATTTGGTAAATTTAAATTTTCTTCTATGTCAAAAAGTAAATTTTCTAATAATTTTGATAAGATTTCAACTCCCTCCCATCTCACTCTTCCCCCCATTCTCACCCCTCCCCATACACATATTTTTGTTTCCAAATTTACCTTTTGAAATTTAAGACTTTGCTATCTGATTTGGATTTATTACTTCATTTCTAAATCTCAGTTTTCGATAACACCGAAAAGTTATTTTTTATTATTTTTCTCAGTTCCAAACTCTCTCATTTTCAAGGCTTTAATTTTAAATTTTTATTTTTTCAGACGTTAGGCTATCCTAAAGTTTTATTCACTTAAATGCAATTTCTAAGCCCCCCATTTCAAAAGCCCTCTTTAAAATACCTATCAAATATCTAACACTCATTTGGCGTAAACCCTTTCACATTTTTGGCAAAATTCAATTTTTAACTCACCTAAAATTTTTATTTTTTCTTTACATATACAAATTCCCCATCCCCTCGTGATCATTCGCTATTTTCTAGTTTCTCAATTTAAAATTTCAGAATTTAATGGCTATTTGAAGGGCTCTCTTTAGCTTCTTGTTGAATTTCAGTTTTCTACCGCATATAAAAGTTGTTGTTTGTATTAGTTTTTTTTTTAAATTGATCTACCTCTCAAAGTAATAAAAAAATAATTAAGAATAATTTTTGGTCTTTAGCTATCGCTTATACCTGCACGGCAAATCTAAATTTTCTATCAAACATAAAAAAATTTTATGTTTGCACTACTACCCCCCTATTTACTGGAATACCATTTTAAAATATAATTTTTTATCACTTGTATAAATATTTGGTGTGGTTTCTTTACCATCCCGCTGAATTTTATTTTTTCATCACACTGAAAAGTAGCTGTTTCTATTAAATTTTGGAAATATTTAAACCTCCTGATTCCCTTTAAAAACTAGATATAGCAATATTTATTTACCCGCCTCGGTGGCGTAGTTGGCTAACGCGCGAGTCGTGTTGAGCTCGCCCACCGAGGACGGGGAGATCGAGGTTCAAATCTCGGTCGGGTGAACTGGGGGAGGTTTTTCCTAAAATGGTTTTCCACCTTTCCTCCACGCAAATGTGGGTTCACTTCCTCTAATTCAACCTTCCCAATTCCCAATCCATTAGCGTAATTAGTACTTAAAGCGTATAACCCGAACGGGTAGTAAGACGCGGTGCTAAATATATAAATAAATATATATTTATTTTGCTATCTGAAGATATCTCCCGGCCTATCTACTATATTTTAATTTTCTAGCTAACTGAAATTATTATTTTCTTATTCTAACCTTCTCTATTTACCAGAAACTCATTTTGAAATTTCCCATTTAAACATTCTTCTGGTTAAAAGATTCAAAACCTCTACTTTCTTGCCATATTTCAACTTGGTACTTCATCAAGAAGTGGGTTTTCTTTTCCGGGCAAACATAAGGCCTACTTTTAATTTTATGCACAGAGATTTACTTTCTTCTGTATCTTAATTATCAAAGCCCGATCAAGTAATTCTGGGGGCAGGGGCCACTTGCAAAAAGTGGGGTTCCTTCCAACCTTTTTTTACTACTTGTTAGGGTTGTAAGTACTTTTTTAAATTTTTAATTGTGAAAGGCCAAACAAACTTAAAACAGTGTACACTATAAACCCAATTTGAATAATCTAACATAAAATAAAGAGTAGGCTAATAGGTTGGTTGGCAGTTCAGTTTGGATATCACATTGTATTAGTTATTTTTTAGATTTTCTTTACCCACTTTAGTAATCAAATGGTCAAAGGCATCACTCAGGCAATCAACTGGACTGTCAATGACGAGGAAATCTGGCTTTGAATTCCATTTCAAATAAAATAATTGTAATAAAAAGATGTACTTGGTATTATAGGGGCCTTGTCAAGCATGGGGCCCAGAGCCATGAGGAAATGTAGCCGTTAAGTAAAAATATCTTAAATATAGTTAATAGTGTAGTGATTTCTGAGAACATTTTCTTACAAAGCTAATAGTTTCTGATTTGTTTGAAATAAACAAGCAATATTTTTAATGCAAAGTTAAAAATAAGAAAATATGTGTAGGCCTATATTTTTATTCAAACTTAAGGGAATGAAGGTTTGTTTATTGTTGGCTAGTATAAATACCTGTTTCATACTTGATTTAAATCAAATTAAAATTCTAACACTTACCAAGGAATAGCTATATCGTCTATTTGTTTGGAGTTTAGTTTCAAATTTCTACTCCAAACTTTCTTTTCTTCACTTTATTGGGTCACAGTTTTTGTTCCCCATGGACATTGCTTTATTTAGAACCAAGGCACAAGATAATCTCACAAATATACAAACAAAATTTCTTAATACTGCACATTGTTAAAATTATTTGAAACTATAGCAAATATATCACACACACAAGAAAAAACTATTCAAATATGAACAAAATATTTAAAATGGTGTGAGTAGTAAACAATATTACTTGCAGTTTTGGCATTTTTAAAGCAAAAAAAACAACTATTCTTACAGAAAAATATCTTTTCGAAAACCTGTTTGTGATGTCATTCATAATAAACCATCGTCGTACTGTGAGGAAAGCTATCGGTCATTGAGCGAAGGAAGAAATGGCTTCAAGAGACACACAACAACCGGGTGGTAGACTCAAATTGAAAATTAACGCTATTTTGTTTTAAAAAATACTACACTCGGTATGCTGTTTCAGAAAAAACTTTAGATGAAAGGAAGTGGAGGGAGTGAAATAATAATTTTCATACCTCCATTAATTTATCTTTAATTAATAGATATAGTTTTTTTAAATGACCTCTGTTCAAATTATTGTGTAAAAATATATTTTTTATTTAAAATAAATTTTAAACTATCTAGGAAATAGCCAAAGATATAATATTAAAAAAGGTTATGTCAACTTTTCAAAAAACATATTTTGGGTGTGATTATGGAACTAAATCATAGGGATTGTTTTAAACAAGTTCAAATTCAATCATATATCTTTTTTTTATGGTTGGACTTACATAAACAAAATTAATTTCTTTGAAACAAACACCACTTATTTCACTAGGAGAAATATTTACAAAACTCTTAAATATAATAACTACCATTATATTTAAATATAATAACTACCATTATATTTAAGAATGTTAGTAGTACACATTTTAATAGACTTTTGTGGGAGTTTCCCCTTAAAAGATGGAAGGTACAAGTGACTGCTTAGCATTCTGAAGAGCTATTTATTTATAGTACATTGTTACCAACCTGACTCTATTAATGTTGTTGCATCTAAAAAATGGTTTTATGAACCCGACTAGTTTAGCATATTGACATTAATTAAATATTATAGTTATCTATAACTGCAACATTACTGTTATGTAAGGTTTTGTATATTATGTTTGCATTTGGACTGGTTTTATTGAGTTGTCTAAATGTAAAACTGAAATAAATATAATGATATTATCCTTGGGTTTGCTGCTGTAATAGTTACTAAAACTATGATGCTTTAATGAAATATGATAGGTCCTTTAAAAGGTAGTGTCTCTTTAGACATTTATAACTAAAATATATTTCATAAATATCTGCCATTAATAACACCAAAAGGTATTCAATTATTTGTTCAGAATAAAAATGTTATTTTTTCCACTTAAATTCCACTTCACATTACTTCTTTTAAAAAAGTCATTAATCTTCATTTGATTATTAGAACCTTCCTTTTTCCAATTGAACAATACACTTTCAATATCAACAAAGTTCACTTGACCTTTATCAGTGATATCATAACCATACACAAACACTCTCATGGTCTCAAATGCATAAAGTGGTTCTATAAACTCGGCACTAGTTTAAGTTCGGGCTCGACTACATCGTCATCCCTACCATCATCTTGCCTTTTTTCCAAGCAACTTCTACTTTCCAACTCACCACACATTTCTTCCACACACAACATGTTGTGAGTGCCTGGTCCACATACACGTACCATCAAAGTTCACGCCAGCGGTGCTTTTCCACAGTTGAACCCAATATTGTGTGCCATCAACATCACCTCTTCCATCAATATCTGTCATGCCTGATCCTTCATTTTTCTTCATGTAGTCACACTTTACAAAACAGTTCTGTATTGTAGACTGGGTCACTTGTTGCCACACCAAAACAATAAAGTGAATGGTCTGCATGATGTCCATTTTTAGTTGAGCCCCTTTCTCGACGTCCATCAGACATACAGCTCTCTGCACTAGCTGTTTCTGGCACACCTGCTTGAAACACTTATTCATACCCAAATCAAGAGGTTGTATGATACTGGTGCAGTTAGGAGGGTTAAAAACTTCCTCTACATTCCTCAAAAAGAATGTGTTTGGAGAATGAGCGGCACAATTGTATACATACAGCTAGAAGGATTTTCCTTTCTTGTGCACTGAATGATGCATCAAGAGCACACAAAATGTCTCTGAAAATCACTCATTTGTCTGGTTCATCGCTGTTTGTGCACAGTAGTACCATCAGTCGCTCTTTAACACCTTTTCCTCCATAGCTGGTATCTATTTTCAATGGCAATGTTTGGTTTAGCAAGCAATTGAAAATTATACCCTTTTTATCTGTATTATAGATGTACCAAGCCTTGTACCCCTCCAGCAGCTTCGAAAGTCTCTATAATCAGAGGTCTGTATTGTTGGTGTACACATCAGCACTCTGCCCAGACAATTTCTTAAATACCAAGCCATAGTGTTGCTTGAAAGGGGAGAGCCAACTGTCTGGAGCTAAAAAGTTCTCAATCATATTGTCAAAGCTATTTTGAGGGATTCTTCCCACAAAATGCTCCCTTCTACAAGATGTTTGATGCTCTGGCCTGTTGTTACCAGGTAAATAGGAAATTTTCCAGCTCCCTGTAGCTTGACACTGTGCCTGTCTTCCTCTTCTTTGCTGATGTACCACACTTATCAGCCTGCTCTGTGACTTCCCCTCTTTTTTTTAATAACTGTGTTTAAAATAGATGGCGGAAGGCCTAGTCGCTTGGCTATGTCAATCCTCTTGTCTGATGGGTTTTTCTCCACCTCTTCAATGATGCACAGTCGTTCTTCTAAAGTCCAAACTTGATACACAGGAAGCCGGGTGAAAATATGTTTTTATTAAAAGATAACAATGACTAATAATAATAAAAATCACTTTTGAGGACTTTACACATGCGGTGAAAGCTTTCCCAGTCAGAAGAAGCTCTCACCAACCTCCATCCCCTCAAGACCATTTGTAACCTTGTTACAACATGACACAGAAGAAGTTGTATCACTCACCTAGCCAGCCCCAGTTAACTCGTTCCGACTCATCTACAAAAAACCCAAGATGCACTCCGCGACACAATCCACATTCAACTAAGCCGGAGTTCGAGGCTCGCTGCCTTCTGTGTTGGGAGACCCTCCCCTTCTATGTACAATATTTGTGCTTGTGACCGATGCTTGTGGGCTCTCAAAAGTGTTTTGGAACCCCTGGAACACATGATAACCGTAGGGTATATAATGGTTAGAGTCCAGAGTATAGTTATGCATTACACTCTGGGCTTACAAGGTGATAAGCCTATCTATTGAGTAGGCTCGACACTCTTTTCAAAATTCACTTTGGTATTAAAATGTTTATCTTTCAAAATTTAATGTCTCGAACTTCAGTACATAATATATATATATATTTATGAATAATCAATTACTATGATCAGGTATATTTCTCTTTGCCCATAAGGCAATGTTAACTTAGGGAGAACCATTCTGGCTCCATTTATTTAATTTATACTTTTAATTTCTGCATCACGGAAAGTTTAGTGATCTCTTGTAACTAACCTGTGAAAGCCACGATATGCTAGCTTTATTTTTTGCCGCCAGGACCTATTTAGAGTATTTGTTAAGGGTTGAGATAGTTTATTTTTACCGCCTTGTTTTCATTTAGAGGTTGCTTAAATGTGGGGCCGCGAGCCGGCAAGGAGGATAATTCTTGTGTGGTCGCGGGTCACCCAATGCATATATCTACGGAGGGCACTCCGTTTATTGTTAAAACATTAGGTTATTTAGTATTCTTAGACTTTTGAACTTTATATTTTGCCAGGTATTATTATAATGCCTCTACCTTTGTTTAGGTTAGGTACTTGTGATCTTTACTCACCTTATGTTTTATGCTAGGGCATGTGCTGGATCTTTGCCATTAATTATGAAAGATATTTATTATAGTGAGATAGGAGACCAATTTATTAGAGTTTTATTGTCATTCTCTGATGACGCCATTTTGGGATGTTTAAAAAAAATAAGGGGCCGTCTGTTATTTGTTATTATTTTGGTGCCCACATGGCCTTGGCAGTAATCCTTGTGGCTTATTTCCCATCTGGCTTATATCCTTGTTTAGTGCTTTTACTCTTATGTTCCTCTCCCTCATTGAGCTGTATCATGTTGATTGTGAAATAAATTTATAACTATCTTGTCCTTACCTCTGTGTGTTATTTGTGTGGGATAATGATGGAGGTAGGTCACACATTGTTTAGCTTATAACACATGCATCTGCAAATTGATACACCACAATCCATAAACACTAAATTCTGTTACTACTACCAATTGTACCAACATTAGTGTGTGTCTCTCTTTCTTAAAAACGATCACTCATCGATTAACATTATTGGGGACTAAAATTTCCAACCAATAGATGCGGGAAAACAATAATTCAAGGACTGATTGATGCTGGTTTTATTTCTATTGTTTTAATAGTATTTGTTCTGGAACCATAGAAATTAAATGATGGATTTGGGAAAATGATAGATCTGGAAACATTTGATCGAGGTTTACTATATTTTACACTAGCTGAGTTCTTCTATAGATACATCTTGACTCATTAACACAGGCATTCATATCAAGAATTTTGACTAACGCATTAACCATACTTTTGTTGTGACAAGTGCTGACTGCAAACAAGCATGTAGGGGGGGAATGTTGCCCTTACAGTTATAATGGGACAATACTCCCTCACCTAGTGTTTATCAAGACAGAAGGGTTGGTGTCACATACCAGTAGCCAGGTAGTGCAAGCTCTGGCATTGGAGCGATGACTAGGCTGGTACTGTATATCTTGTACTTGAATGCGAAATAAAGTAATATTACACTTTGTTGTGAGATTTATTGTTAAAATGAGTAACCTCATATGTTGTTTGGCCACCTTTGAAATATGTCAGTTTGATTCCAAAGATTTAATCTTTCAAGTGAGGAAAAGTAGGTGAGACCCAAGTGATTTATCTTGTGATTCCAAGCATACTCTATCTTGCTCGTATTAATCGCTTAAAAAATTGTTGTCAAAAATAAGTTTTGCTGTTACTACTATGTTTTTAAGCATAAAATCCAAACAGGTAGTATGATGCGTTGCTAAAAAAATATGTTTTTTGCTTGTTTAGCAATATGGGTGTGAGGTAGAAACTAGTCATGGTTTCTCGAAGTGGCCATGAACCTACTAGAAGCCTCCCAGAGCGTGTGGGCCAGCTCTACTATGCCCATGGTTTGTTCTGCTCAAGTCATCCTTTTCCTGTCATCACTTTTGCTCTTTTGGTCGTGTTGGTTTGCTGGTGAGTGTCTCACATATCCTAAATGACCAGTGCTGGCGAGCTCATATAAATACATACATTACACAAATAGCAGCAATACACCATGCTTTAGGAAGCTAACTTTACATAACTATAGAAGCTACTTTCCAATTAGATAAATAATTTTGTCTGGACCAAGAGTTCCAAGTCCAAAATACTTAATTAACCACTTAGAGGTTCTACAGGAGTATGCACACAGTCAAAGGTTCCATATATTACCGAATTGAATGCACTTAGCACATTAGTTGGTGCTATTTTAGGATATGAGTAGGATGAAACAATAGATCCTTACTTCATCACGCCCAAACAGGAATAAGGATGGAATGAAGTAAAGGAGCCAAACCCTATTCTGTCAGGCCCCTCCTTCCAACAACATTTGTAACTTCATTGACCTTCCCATCATGCTGTGTGGTGAGGAGAGGTCATTGGCGAGCCTTGTAAACGCAAACTGGCCTGCTGGATTAATGGAAGGGCAAAGATCATTTTTTCTCATAGTATTACAATGCATGTTTGATATTTCTATCATTCTCTAAATGGAATATTGTATATGACAGGTCATAGTTTGTGTTTGAGAAATCATTGATAAATGTATGATAATTAATGACTAACTATGTTTAAGATTGCAGAAAATCTTTACGGTTAGTCAACAGTCTCGTACATATTCACACATTCTAAAAACTTAAAGAATAGTACTGAGCATAACTAGTTGGCTACTTTAAGTGCTAACATAATTTTTTTTGGTCACTACGTCTCACTACTTGTATGAGCTATGCATATGTGTATTAATTATTATTCTATTGTGTTAGGAATGAGTAAGTTTTAATCTAGAAGAAGTATACCTGTATTTTGTGGAGGGGGAGTGGAAAGACATTTAGAAAGTCATCCTCAGAACACCTGACCGAGATTCAACTCCATATCATTAGTATTCCAGTTTATTGCAAAAGTGACACCTTCTTAGAGCATTCAACCACCAAAGCAGGTCTAATGTAGCCATTATAAATTTAATTTTGTTTTAAATATTCACTAAATCATGAATTTTTTGTTTTATAACTTACAAAATAATGTATAAATGTCCAAAACATTTTATGTGGCAGTTCTTATTTTTCCAAACTCTCCAGTCTCTCTTCCATTCTTCTCATTGTCACATTGCATGACATTCTGAAAGTGCTTAGCCAATCCTCTAATCAAATACCGATAAGATTAGAAATATTGACCCATAAACAAATCTTTAGGCAAGTTTGTTGACATACTGACCTCTGACATTAAATAGCTCACATATGTTCATTATTGATTGTCAAGATATTCTTTTTCTGTTTTAATCAGATGTCTTGGTTATTTCATGCTAGATTACACTCTCCCCTATCACAAGATGTGCTTAACTCAACTTTAAATAACTAAAAATTGAATTCTAAAACCTTTTCAGCTAACAACCTATTTTAAATGTTTCATTTACTTTTCTTATCAGACAAGCACCATTGACTGCATAGATAGTGGGCTGACTTATGATTACATTCCAAATTGAGTTAGTTAAATGTGCTTTTCCATCCTATTTTTCTAAGTGATTGTTGATCATTGTTATTGTTAAAAAAATCACTCTCCTTATCCTGTTATCTTAGATTAGATTTCTAATTAACTAATGTTCAGTACTTCTAGTTATTATCATGAAAAACAAAAGGGACAAATTTAACATAACTCAAATTTATTTTATGCTGAAATTTAATTTTGTCCATCTATTGGCTATGGGATGAAGAATTTTATAACTGTCTTTCTATCCAAATAGTATTATTGCCTCATGTTTTAATGAAGTTCTAAATAAATTCATATAGTGAAATTATTTTCATGCTTCGAAAAATAGCTTCACATTTAAAAGGGGGAAATAACCTCTGAATGTGAGCTAGTGAGTGTTTTTTGCTTTATAGCTACCCACTGCTGAACCTGCCCCTGCCCGGTAGTGTACCTCAGCAGCTATGGACCCCCGTGGAGAATGCCTCTATTCTGGTGAATGGCTCGCATGAGACAGGGGCACAACAGGCCCGCTGGTTTACTGGTTCTCCCTCTTTCTATGTTCAGCAGGTAAACTGTTGCATCACTCATAAGAACATTTTCTATAAACTTCACAATTTAAGGTGAATATTTTTTATTTGGCTTACAAAAAAATATTTTAGCTTTCCATAACTTTTCTACACTGAGCTTATAAGATGGCTACAAACAATTTTTTGTATAAGGAAAAATTCAAAAATAAACTCTTATTCATGTAACATGATTGGTCATATAATGTAGGATTAACTTAGGCCTACATTTTCTACCATTAATTATTTATAAAACAAATTTTCTTAGTCTCGTGTTTTACTTCTTGTTCAGGTTATACACATGTGCTAATGACGTTAATTAGAATTAAGGTTGAGTTTAAAGGAAGTGTACCCACATTTTCTTGGAGGGGGAGTGGAAAACCACTTTGGAAAAACCTCAGTACACCCGACCGAGATTTGAACCCTTGATCTCACTGTCATTGACGATAAAACAAATGACCCCTAAATAAAAGTTGTTTGGATTTTATCATATTTTTTTGCAAAAAGGTTTGGCTCCTATGAAATTGAATGTTGTGTCATTTAAATTTCTTCTTGCTATTTGTTGTTACTAATTTTTTATTTTTATGTTGAAACTTAGAGTCAGCAGGAGCTAAATTGTCCATATTAATACTACAGGTTAATTTAAAGGAAAGAATATTTCAAAGACTATAATACCAATTCACCAACTTTTTTAAAATTTCTCTTCTATATTTATAGAAATGAACAATATCGAGAAAAAAATAAAAATATTTATTTCTAACCATTAATTTAAAAAAAATAACAAGCTTTATGCTATATGTTAAAATAAATAAAAACAATCCAAACAATTGATATTAAAAAAGTTGTTATAAAAAAAATTAATGAGATTTTAAAAATTACATAAATTATTTACCGTTTCCACAAAAAACCTTTCCAGGCCCAACATAAAAACATACTGTAGCTGGCTATTTGGTTACACATAGTTCAGCGGCTCTCTCCCATAGCAACATTAATGTAAAGGTTCTCCCACCACATAGTTATTATCCCTGTCTCTCTTTGAGCGACTTTCTTACTAAACACATACAACAGGTGCAGAAACTTTTACAATGATTGGAAAGGGGAGAAGGGAATGCTGTGGTCAACTAATATTTCTATTTACAATGATAGCCTTTTATATACAACTCTTTGAGTATAAATACCCGCCTCAGTGGCCACACGGTCTAATGTGCTAGTCTTATGTTAGGTTAGACTGCCGGGGTTCAATCCCGGTCGGGTGCACTGTGGGTGGTTTTCCTTAATAAGAAAAGATGACTATTTTATTGGAAAATGCTCTTCTTGTTGATAGCAAGTAAATCATTATTTTAATCCTGTTTTTTTATATAAATATTAATATAAGTATGATTTTTTTCAGCAAATTACCAGAGTTATTATAATAAGAGCTGATTGAATATTTATACCAGTTTTATAATATAATGCATTATGTTACCGTACTTGGATCTTAGGACAGAAAATCATGTTAGTTAGGCCTTCTCTCTTTTTTAACTCAAATGGGAACGGGACGTTTTTACATGATTATATTTGAATTTTGTTAAAGAAACTAAACAATATATTAGAGAATACTTTTAAAAGTACAATGACTTTCTGGTTGTTGTTGTTTGTAAGAGTAATGATAAAGGTATTTGGATTGTATACTATCTAGATGAAATTAGAGAAACTTGGAGAAAGAATAGCTTTTGGTTCTAATCCCACGCAGCCCAAAATTAACTATTCATACTTATCAGGATAAACTTAATCATCTTGAGCAAAACTATATCAAAGTACCTTTAATAAATTGTAATGAAAGATTTAACAAAAATTAAGACAGCTATGGACACCATGAATGAGGTTAGTTTAATTAAAATTTATTTTTTAATTTATTTGATATTAATTTGATTTATTTTAATTATTTTTTATTTTTGTTGTACCTCTGAATATAAAAAGCTTAAAAAAATAATATTATGATTGTCATACGAGATCAATGTTTGTAACTTCCTAATTATTTTATTAATATTATTTCCTTGTCATCTTGTTTCATTATTATTATTAATTATTATTTATAATGATTTTTATTATTATGATCATCATCATCATTAGCACCACGTCTTAGTACCTGTTTGGGCTATACACACTTAAGCTAATATGTAATGGTAGGGTGATTTTGAGATGAAATGAAGGACCTACAGTTTAACGTGGCATTTGAACCACAGCAGAGGCCTGGCATTCCATACATTCACAAGATGTGATTAATACACATTTTGTCAGAGGTGAAGGAAGGGTTTGGCAATCAGATAAATCTATGCCGGAACCAATGATTGAATCTCGGACCCCCAGCACAGAAGTCTGATACCTTACCCCTAGACCGCCAGGTCACCAAAAGCACTATTATTCTATTGTTTGAGTAAAATGATATTGTTCTGTAAAAATGCAATCATTTTATTTATATGAAAAATAATGGTCAATCTTTGTGATCTCGAGGTTAAATACTCGCCTCAAGACCTGATGTTCATGGGCTCAAACCCAGCTCGAGTCGACAGATTTTTTTGAATGAAAAAATCTGTAGAACAACTTCTTTCATAGGGAAGTGTGGCATGTAAAATAACCCTGGAAGGTATGTGAAATTACCTTTCCCAGCAAAATTGGCAGGCCCTTTTGCTCTCGCTCATAGAAATTCTCGTGTTCTGATATAATCATTCAGGTCAATATATTATTCACCTGATAACGAACTTAAATTGGTGTTGATGATGTATGTTTACCTAGTAATTTAATTGAAACAGATATTAGTTAGAACTAGTTAATACATCACCCTCAGGTCTTTAATAAAGAAACACAGACAATCAATCTATCAATTGCATTGTGATGTAACCATATTTTGTCGGTGTTTCTTTATTAAAGAGCTAAGGACTACATCAAAACTAGTTGTAAAATGATGGATGCTCATGAAGGAATATCATAAGAAGAAAGGGATTTCCTACAACGAATCATCATTTCATTTGTAAACTTTACCTTTTTACCATTTCCATTATCATTAGCATCTGTTTCAATAAAATTACTAAGTTAACATACACCATTATCAGTTTAAGTTCTCTAAAATATCAAGTAAATAATATATTAAGTTATAAAATTCTCTTTATAATTATTTTCTTACCATTGATTCATGAGCCTAATAATCTTAACTGTAATGTCCTAATTTTAATATATTTTTTTTTGTTATAAAGGTTCTTAAAATATGTTTTGACTCATTTTTCATGATATTAATTACCTATTTGATATTTTATTTATTTCTTGTATAGTGTAAATACAACTCCATCTATTACTATTTATAATTTGATAACTTCATAGTACATTAATTGATTCACAAATTAATATTATTTCTCCTTACTAAACTCTGTTTTATTATATTTGGAAGAAGGTATAGGAAAGGTGGATAGAAACATATAAAAGGGGGACGAACACAATATGGCCTTTACAATGAAAAGAACAACACAGTTCACACTTTACACTGCTGCCAATAGACAAAGTTTTAAAAATATTTAGGAATTTGTAGACACTTTTAAGGATGGTGTTTATTATGTGTGTGGACCAGGATGGTATTGTGTTGTGAGAGGGATATATTCATATTTTATCGGAGGCTCATTGCTGTCTCTGGAGACTGCCTGGAGATTTGGTTGACTATGAAAGGCTTGAGATCTGCTTTAGGTGACTGGGTAGAATTGCTCACAATATTCAGCTAACTCATTAGATTCAGAACAAACTGCTTGGCTCATGTGGCAAGGCTGTACATTTGAAACCTTTTAGTGTATCAGAGGTTGCTCTTGTGAGCGTGGAGGTTTTGTTTAGTATTGGCGGATTTGTTGTTAAAGGGTATTATGACATCAATTAATGGTTTCCATATCTTGTACATATTTAAAACACAAAGCAAATTTGTTCATGAGTATTTGTTCATTTTTGTAAACAATAGTACAGATCATATATACATCATAAATAATAATAATAACAAAGTAAAAGAAGGCATTAAAGAACATTTAGAAGGCACTGCCCATCTTCTTGCAGGTCAAGGTTCATCTACTAAAATGCTCTATTGAGTGGATGGAATTACTCAAGTCCCAACACTCCCCCTCACTCGTTAGAGCCGAGGATGTAGTCC
>CABEEJ010009738.1:0-11506 GCA_901482245.1 Timema douglasi
GATCACAAAATTATGCAAGCCCCGATTTTAAAAGTTAAACTAATCTGAAAATAAAACACATGCTTCACCAAGGTTAGACACTCATTTAACTCGATAGTGCATGCGCATAACCTCCCAACTCGGCCAACATGTTGGGTTGGACGTTTATTATCTATAACAAATGATCCAACACAACCCAACACAACTTAATGGCTCTGACCGGCTCTCCCAACACCAACATGTTAGCCAACATCCCCAACAAGTTGGGAGTACGTTTATATTGTAACACAACTTGTTGGAATCGTGTTGGCCAATATGGTTAGCTGTGTGTAGAGAGGGGGAGAAATGCGACGTGTTGGACCTGCAATGTATTTGTTCCTAAAACGCGATGTAATGGACATGCGATGTATTTGTATATATACACCCCTTAAATCCTATTGGTTGTACGTCAGAGTAGGGTTGTCTGGGTATAGAGAGGTGGGGGAAATGCGATGTGATGGACCTGCAATGTATTTGTTCCAAAAACGCGATGTAATGGACATGCGATGTAATGGACTTGCGATGTAATGGTATACACCCTGGATAAACAGCTAGTGTGTTTTTTCCAACAAAAACACTACTTTAAGGCCTCTTTACAGGCTCACTATTATTGAAGCAATATAGTGTTTTGTCAATATATTGCGTAAAAATGAATCGACCTTAGGCGTTCAATATTATTGTGCACTTGTTCAGTCTGCATCGATAACTTGTTCGAGTTTATTGCGAATAAGTGCGAATTAGCAATTTTTCTTATTATGGTTCATATATTCCTCTTATTTTACTTTCCACATAGTGACTTATAAGACTGAAAAATGAAATGATCACAATACATACACATATATCTGGCATTATTTATGTATTATTACATATAGGCCTAAACTACATAAATAAACTAATTTCTCTTACCTCTTCTTTATTTGTTCCTTTTATCTCTGAAACAGACATTGCCATTATTTTAGGTTAGAAAAAAAATCCAATAAAGGACGATCGTAAACAGACCGGGATATATTGCGCAGTAACAGCCTTACACGGTGCAATAATATTGAAGCTTCAATAAATATTCCTCGATATAGGGACCCAAGGTCAGTGGTGGACACTCCTCTTGTAGTGGACACACACATTTTAGTAATTTTACAGTCAACCAACAGGCCCATTTGATATTTTTCACTCTTGATAGTTTTCCTAGGTTATTTTTTGTAAGCTGATCTGTCATTAGTTGACACACACACACACATTTGTATCAAGAAGAAGTTGAATTTATTGGTTGCTTGTTTGTCTCATGTAGATTTTCTTCTCTAAGAAGATAAGGGCCAAAAATTAATTATCTTTCATCATCCATGCCTAAAGTGCTCAAATTAGCTATTTTAAGTGCTTAAAGGTAAACTTAATGGTTATATTTGAGTTTAAACTAACATAGTAGACATTTGAACTTATATAAACAGTAATTAATGTGGTGTCTACTACCAACGTTATAAGTTGTGAAAAAATATATAATGATCACCAAGGTGTCCACCATATACTTCATCATGTTATTAATGGACACTTGAGTGTCCACCACATAATTCATCATGTTATTAATGGACACTTGAGTGTCCACCACATAATTCATCATGTTATTAATGGACACTTGAGTGTACACCACATAATTCATCATGTTATTAATGGGCTCCTGAGTGTCCACCACATAATTCATCATGTTATTAATGGACACTTGAGTGTCCACCACATAATTCATCATGTTATTAATGGGCTCCTGAGTGTCCACCACATAATTCATCATGTTATTAATGGACACTTGAGTGTCCACCACATAATTCATCATGTTATTAATGGACACTTAAGTGTCCACCACATAATTCATCATGTTATTAATGGGCTCCTGAGTGTCCACCATATAACTCTTAGTTTCAATAATAGACACACTGTGACTATTATTATTGATTTTTAAATCTGCTCAGTTGTCACTATAGAAGTTTTAATTTAATAGAGATTGTAAACAACAGTTGTAGTAAGTGTTAAGGTTTAGGGCCTACAGAAAATGTAAACACTTTGGTATTTTTAACTATTAGCCTCTTAAAATGTCAATATTCTTACTCATAAATTTTCATAAACCAGGCCTTTAAATATTGATAAAGTATTTTTTCATATTTTAAAAACAATTCTGGGATCAAGAAGAGAAAGAACATGCAAAAAAAACACATAAAATAGGGCATTATTTAATTATCCCGAAGAGGCTATGCAGAATGCAATCATTGAAGTAAAAAAAAAGCAGCTATAACCTATGAAATACCTCGTTCCACATTAATAAGAAAACTTCAAGGCACTGTGCCAGAGTGTCGAAAGATAGGACCTTCACCGGTTTTAACTACTGTAGAAGAGGATATACTAGAAAATTGGGTCCTTGGCTTTGCACGTAAAGAATTTCCTATCACTCTGTAAATGTTAATAAATGCTGTAAAAATGGCTCTTGATGAAAACAAACGTAAAAATCCATTTAAAGACAATTTGCCTGGACAAACACGGTTCAAGTCATTCTTAAAAAGACAACTTAAAAGTATCAGAGAAACACGCAGAAAGCCTCACACTTGCTCGGGCTTCAGTAAGGAAATAAGGAATTCCGAAATGGTTTAAAGAAGTAGGCCAAACAATGACTAAAGATGGCACAAGAGACATTTTAAATCATCCAGAGCGCATATTTAATGCGGATGAATCTGGCTTCATGTTGGGCCCAAAGACTGTGAAAGTCTTAGGCCCTCGCAAAAGAGGAGACCTATAATGTACAGTCCCTAACAATGAAAAAGAGCAGTTGACTGAAATGGGGTGTTTTTCAGCAAATAGAGAAAGAGTGCCACCAATGCTAATCTATCCATACAAACGCTTACCATGAGAAGTTGCGTAGTGTGTACCAAATGATTGGGTAATTGGTTTATCTGACTCAGGGTGGATAAATAGCGAGTTTTTTTTTTATTATTTATCTAATCATTTTGTGAATTATCTTGATAGACAGAATATTCGAAGACTTGTAGTTCTATTTGTTGATAGCCATCACTCTCACCTTTCACCTCAAGTGAGTGAATTTTGTAGTGATAACAACATTGTACTCATTTACCCAAACAGTACACACATGCTCCAGCCGGTAGATGTGAGTGTTTTTAAACCTTTTAAGGATGGATGGAAAGAGGCAGTATGCAAGTGGAAATTTGATAACTTTCCAAATTATGTAACCAGAAAAACATTTACCCCAATTCTATCTGAAGTTTTCAATGCTAAAGCCACATCGACTGTTAGAGTGAATGGGTTTCGATCTACTGGTCTTTTTCCATTTTGCATTGAGAGTGTTAATTATGAAAAGTGTGTCCAAAATAGAGAAGTCGTCAATCTTACAATGAGAAAAATTTGTGAGCAAGAATTATGATTTTCTACATATTTGGAAGCAAAAATTGATGTTTACCTTACAAATTTCAGAAGTGTAGAGGATGGTTTGGATTGGAATGAGGCAGAAACCACCAAGGAATTGTTTTATGTCTGGAGAGCTTTCAAGATATAAAAAACAAACACTGACATTGATGAACCTAGGGCTATATCGCCAATAACCATTCTAACACCTCCATCCAATAGTCGTGTGACTACCATGCTTTGTGACACATATTCACCTGTCTCAAATGAACCCCTGCCAAATCCTTCACCTTCTTCCTTGCCAGGATGTTCAGTCATACACCAAGAGCAGAAAACAAATCTACAGAATGTGATTATCCTGATCAATGTTTCTTCTAACCCCTCGAGTGCTTCTTCAACCAGATTTTATCCCCCACATAAATAAGGGAAGCTTCTATCTAAATCCATTCAAGGGGTGTTTGTTTTGGCCGAAGACTCCAGAAAAAAAGAACAAACGACAACGATTGGTATTTCCTGCTGTTGTGTCATCAGGAAAATGGAAACAGTATTTCCAAGATGTTGAAATGGGAGAAAAAACTAAGGCAAATAGATCTGTTGTTCCCAAAAAAAACCAAATGGAAGAAGATTGGATCTGTAAAAAGTGTAAAAGCAGCTTTAATGAGAAAAAAAAAAGAAATTACACCGGAAGTGTGTTGAATATGATAAATGTAATGATATTTATCACTTTAAATTTGTGCCCAAATCACATATTAATGCATTTGGTTTAGATGAAAGTGAAGATGATGAAGATGTTACATTTTACTGTCGTGAGTGTGGAAAACTTAGAGATTCTGTTGATGACATTGATTTCGATGATGAATAAAATCATTAACATGGTTTTACATGTACCACAATAAACATATAACAGAAACACTTAAAATTCATAAGGTTTACTGAACTTTGATAGGTCTTGACTTATTTCTAATTAGGATTCAATGTTTACTAGATAAACAATTTTGACAACCAACACTTTTTTTTTACTCTTAAAGATTTATTTAATCTATTAAAAACTTGGGATTGAACATAAAGATAAGCACATTTTTCATGTTGAAAATGACCACTTGCATGGAAGATTGGTATCATTTTCTGAACACAAACCGAGTGGCCATTCCAATCACCACGGCGCTCAGAATCTATGAACTTCTTCATCAATGAAACCAATGTTAAAATATTGCACCCACAAACCAGTGGTTGTTGTACAGACATTTAATATTCGGTCTGAACTCACTTAATTTAACATTAAATATTAATTTTATACCATTAAAACACTATTTTTAATAATCCAGGATTATTTCATCCCCTGCGTATCATAAACAATTCATTCTAGAGAAAAAAATGACTAGTATATTTTTTGTAGGGAATTTAATGTAGTTTAATTTTGTATATGAACACCTTTTCGTTAGAGGTAACGGTTTTTGAGTTATATGAGAATAACATGAAAGAATGACCTTTAAATGCTCCCCCCCACCACCCCCCGCTCATCCCCCACCGGTCAGGATTTTTAGTATGTTGTTCATGGTACTCCTGCCTACCACTGTACACAAATTTGTGACTACACGAATTATTTCCCCTATTTGACCTTTTTTCGTCTCTAGTGTCTGCACAAAATTTTCAACAGTTTAAAACACAACTCTAATTTTCTTTTACATCAATATCAAACTCAAAAATGTACTATTTTGTTACCAACACTTTCAATTTTAGGTTGAGGCAAGACAGCTAGAATATCAAAAGCAACTGAACAAACATCATTTTCAACAGTTTTGAAAGTTTTATGGTTATCCCATCCCTTTTTCATCATCCTCCAACAAGGACTGCACAACACACACATATTTAAAAGTAACACTTTTACGTTTACCAGATACAAATCTCACATGCACATAACTTCCTGGTTGTACACATTCTTTAGTAGGAGCTTCGTAATATGATGTCACTTCAGGGGTTTCAGTTTCAGAATCTGTGTTATCATTTAAGATTTCTTTGATATCATTTATATTGTCTGACTCAGAATCTGTGGTGACTGTTGATATACCAGTTACTCTTTTATCAGGTTCTACATCCAGCTTCCTCTTCTTTTTTGGTGGTTGTGGCTGTTTTTCTTCAAATAAAATGCTAGAGAACAGTTGACTGCTTGCCTCCTAACACATTAAGTATTTTTTTGAAGTACCTTTTCTCTATTTAATGGGTGTATTCATTCCACAAACCTTGAAACCACTTAATAGGCATGTTTCACTGCATATATCACTTCATCTCCCTGTCTTCTAATTCCTTTTCTCGAGACTTTGTCCATTTCTTTCAAGGTTTCTTTCAGTAGAGAAGGAATTATTTCTTTTGGAACTGCAGAACACTTAATATTTTTCATTTTACATGAAGTAAGCACAGTGTGCCAAGCCATCTTGAAATATCTAAAAAAGGTCACATCAAGGCATTGGGTTAAATGAGTAGAGTGAGCTGGTAGACATGTGAATGAAATATTGTATTATTGACACAAATTGATTACTTCAATGTTGAAGTGTGAAGCCAGATTATCACCAATTAATATTTTGCGACCTTCGAGTCTTGGTGCATGAGGAATAAAAACAGTTGTGAACCAATCATTGAAGGTTTGTGCATCAATCCAGCCATGAGAAGTGTGTTTGTACCTGCCACCCTTAGAACAGCATGGTTCTGCACAAAAAGGTGGCCCATGGGGCCCATTTTCACAACATGTATTCCACATGTGTTAACTTCGATAAATAATATATGGTGGAAGGAGGAAACCAGACACAGATCCACACATCATGACTGTTGTTGCAGAATTTGAATGGTTGATGATTTTTCTGGGTATTTAACCCCTCAGTGATACAATACTTTTTTTTTACCAGGATCATCAGCAATGTTAGTTTCGTCATAATTGAATATATGACTCTTGGTATATTGTCAACATTTTCTTCAAGGTTGTCGAAATAGTTGTTGGTAGTATCGTAACTGACACCAGCTCTGGCTTTATTAATGTTTGATGCAAGCCTTTTACTAATAACATTTTGTTTCTTTTTAACATGCTGTAAACTCGGTCAGGACCAGGATGTGTATAATCTATTTCATTTTGCATATTGATATTGGATTTTTAAACACAACATATGTAATAGCATACACTACATGTGACACATTACTGGAAAGAGGATGAATTCATTTTCATAAAAATTGTTTAACTCATATTTTTATGTATAATTGAGTCAGAAACTTTTCTTATTTCTATAATTTTATACCATTGATGAGGCCTATAAATAAAAACAGTTCAAGTCACTTCACGATATGTTAATGTTATTTCCACCTACTTTCTTGTTTATTTTAAGATTGTGTGAGCCTTACACAAGTTATAGGTAAATAATACCGGGGATTAAGACCTGGGAAGTTATAAAGGAGGATTAATAAAAGGATCATACATTTCTTTAACAAAACTTAAACATAACAACATTAAAAATTACTTATCAATGTGGTCAAGGGAATGGTTATGTATCATAATTTGCAGTAAATAATAGAGTATTAACCATTTTTTAAATATACTAAGTTAAGTAAAATTATATGTATTGTATATTATCTATCATTTTGTAGAACTAAAAAGGAAAATATGAAAAGTAAGTTTCTCAAGGGAAATTCATAAATATGGTACCTGGGTCTTTATGAATTTTGGGTATTTACCCAGGTTAAAATCCAAGCTACTTATTTATCCTTAATTATAAATACTCGGATATTTTACATCTGTACCCCTTCCTCCTGTAAAGTGTTTACATAGGTAATACTTGAATGCCCCCTTTATATATGAGATGTATATATTCCAATAATAAATATATTGTTGTCACAGATTGTTTGATGTGCAAATACTAGAACATTCTCTATTGTTGATGGAAAATATACAAGAGCCTGCGTCTTCAAAGCCTGAGTCACGAGTTGAGGTTTTTATCAAGCCTGAACCACACGATGAGCCTGATCCTGTGGTGGGTGCTATAATATCACCCACTAGCTCTGCCTAGAATGATTGGGTAACCGATAAGGCAAGGGTTCCTAATATTACATTTTCTACCTAAAGCTAGGGGTGCCCACTCTTTCGACATGGTCTGGTGCTGGTTGAGAACCTATTTCTATTTGAAGGATTAATGATATTGTTAGATTAATATATTAATGACACTATCACATCTTTTCCTTCTCCCATCTTTATTTACTCTTCTTGACCGCTACACTTAACACTTCTTTACACTAACTTATTTTTTTGTACTGCACAAACACATAAAAAAACTTTGTCAATATTTTTTAGCCAAAACATAATTAGGCTATCGTTAATATTATAGGCTAATAAAATATACATGATGATGAATAATAATACAAAACCAGTAGCCAATTTTATTTAAAATTTATTGATGACCAAGCAATTAGAACACATTAACAAATGATCTAAGATGTATAAACATAAATTTAATCAAAAATACCTAATTATAACTAGATTAATTTTATATTCATATTGATTAGTGGTTTATTTAAGGATTCCCAGGGGTTAAAAACAAATCTTATATGCCATATTGGTACAACTCCTCCTGGGAACATTGATATATTGTTTGGGATTAAATTCTCTATCAAATAATTCTAATTAAATTTGTTAAAGCCATTTTGTAGGATAAAATATTATTTTGTTTGGTGCCTTAACTATACTTTATTTGTGCCAGCTTCTGTACCCTCATTTTTATATTTTTATGCTTCTAAATAAACATAGGAATTTAAAAATATATATATAAACTTTTATATTTATCAAATATAGAGAAAAAAAATTGTCAGACAATATTAGATTGCACTAATGGCATGCTAAACATATTTTTCGGAATCGAGAACACAAAAATACTATGTTCATGTTCAATTTCAAGATTTGTTTATATGTTTTAAGGCATAATCATTAGCTCGGCTATCTGCAATTCATGTGCTTTGTTTACATTATAAGTGTTGTGATGTTTTGATTGAATTCAACTGGATGTAAAGCATTGACACATCATATAGTTAATAAATGGATTCTCATCTAATTTAAAATATATTTCTAAATTTAATGAAAGATAACTTTTAACCTTTATTTTGTTTAGTCTTACTTTAAAAAACAGGCAGCTAACAGGTCTTATGCCAGGATCACAATCAACTTAACTTTAACTTAATGTAACATTCACTTAAAGTTAAGTTAACTTAAGAAAACAGATGAATGATCACAATTCACGTAACTTAACATAACAACTCAAACCAAACATCTCCATTCTATAGTATGTGATTTGAACTATTTGTATTAGTGTTTATGATCTGTAAATGTTTACTGTTTTCTACCTATACTATAGATATTATCATTTAAGTTTTTTGAGCAGATTGTAATGCTTTTAGAATCATGATTCTGTTAGTTTATTTATATTTTAGTAACAATGATCTGTTTTGAAAGCAATACATTATACCATTTTATATAATAAAAGCTTTGTGGTTTTAACTTCTTTACAATATTTGAATTAAGGGTGTTCTATAACCTTCTATAATGTACAATATTAGCACTTATTTTTATTAAATGTCTGATCACTAGAACTAAATTCTGAAAATTGAAAATGACACCTGGACACGGGAATCGAACCCGGGACCTTTGGCTTAGTACACCAATGCTCTAACCACTGAGCTATCCAGGAATTGTCCCGTGCCCATGGTCATTCTTAACTCATATTTTAAGGCAGAGTCTATGATGGATGTAAGGAAATCGTCGGCTACAAATGTGTGATTTTATTAATATCACGAGCTATCAGATAACGCAGCCACCTTCGACTCGGTAGTTGGCTTATTGCTGCCACTTGTACAATTATTATAACTGTAAGGGGTTGAATCAAATATTCAAAGCACAAATAATAGCTTTGGCTATTTGAATCCTACTAGAACTAAAGCTAAAAAGTAGACCTTGGTCTTAAAAGTCACAAATGAATTACTAAATAGACCTGTTGACGTCACTCGCATAGTGATTGGATGGCTAGATCACGTGATACTCTTCAAGTAATGTTCACTTAAAGTAAAATACCTCACAGGACATCTCTTACGTTAAGTTAACTGCATTGTGATCGCTTCCATTTAAAAACACGAGGAGATCCTTTATGTTAAGTTACGTTAAGTTGATCATGATCCTGGTATTACTGGTCACCAGCTAATACCTCGTTCAAGATCAATTTAATGTCATGTTAAAATATCAGGATTTATGTAGTATAACTAAAAACAGACGGTGAAAGTTAAATATATTTAAGAACAATTTATTCACTATATTAGGCCGATTAGGCTTCATGTATTTGCAATAGAAGCTTACTGGATCTACAAAATACGGTTATTGAAAGATGAGGCCATGACATTTTTGTGTTTGCGAGATGTGTGCAAACAAACTATACCCATGATTGTCTGCTGCACCCCTTAAAAACACTAGATAAACCTTTACACCTTGCTACTTTTTTAAGTTGAGCATGATATCACCATAAAATACAGACAATAATTATAGGCTTACATTATACATTATTACAATTAAATTACCTAGTCTTTTGATGACCATTATACTAAAACAGACACAAGCAGGGACCTGGAGTACCAGTTCGGCTGATGGGTTCTTAGGGAGGTTGGGAATGCCCTAACAACCTGAAGGACCAACTTTCCAGCAAAAAAAAAAAAAAGAGAGACGTGACGTGACGAACACAGGAGAGAACCCTAAGCTGGCTGATCCCTTCTCTTGACAACAAGAGAAAGGTATTGAGGCAGTTGGGCCTCCTGGTCACCATCGGGTTTAGAGTAGCATTCCCAATGATGAACATCTACTTAGTAATAAGATCTAGTTAATTTAGAATAGGGTATGGGGGTTAACATAGGGAATTAGGATAAGGTAGTATCTAGGCGCTTAGCCTGTTTGTAATAATACTTTAAATAAGAAAAAGATACATTGTAGAAAAAAGGATATACCAAAAGTAGCATATAACGGCTCGGATTTAAATATTGTTAAGGTATTGAGCCAAACCGGGGGGGAGGGAACCTACCAAAACTACTTTGACTATGATGCACATGCTCTTGTAATCACCATTATATACGAAAACCTGCTAGAATATAGCAAAAATCATTTACTACATAATTATTTACATTTCTAATTAGAAAATAACTCGCTATATATGAACTTAAGGTCAACCTTTGTGACCATATTTTTGGAGGCTTGATGTTAACTATGCTCCATTATTTGGATAGTTTTATATAGACAGCCCCTTCCTTCACTTCTGACAAGACGTGTATTAATCACCACTTGTGAATGTGGGGAATGCCAGCCCTCCGCCGTGGTTTGGCTCCCACGTTAAACTGCAGGTCCTCCATTTCATCTACCAATTACCCTACCATTACACATTAGCGTAAGTGTTTACAACCCAAACTAGTAGTAAGACGTGGTGCTAATAATAATAATAATAATAATAATAATAATAATAATACATAAAAGGTCTAAATCTTGGCAAATCCTAAATAAATCTGGAGGGGGCTGGAGGACTGCAATCATTTAAGGTATAAGTTTCAGCTAATCCTAAATAAATCTGTAGGGAGTTGGTGGAATGTAATCATTTTAATGAAGTTTTACGTATGTGATTATCGCATATTTTCTCAGTTATGGGTAATTTATTGTCATCATTCCAAACTACTGGATTGATCGAATTGGTCACAGAAACTGTTTAAGCTTATATTTTTAGACACTAGGTGCCGTATCTGGTTACAGAATCTTACATCTGCAAGTTATTTATTAGTAAGGAATGTGAAACCCATAATTTCGCCAAATTAGTATAGATCAGGGCTTCTGTAAAATAAGACAATATTTAAATCAAATGTAGGACTTTGATGCTGGATTAATGGTTAATTATGATAACATCATGTTTGTATCTGAATTAATACCATTCATCCAAACTCATCTATTTAAAAATTTCTCAGAAAGACTAGCTGATCAACTGGAAATTCCCTCTCTCTCTCCCCCCCTCCCCCCCCTCATTCCCTCTTTCTCCCTCCCCCC
>CABEEJ010009739.1:0-17087 GCA_901482245.1 Timema douglasi
GCTTGAGGTACACTACCATAATAAAGCTGAAGTCATGTATCCTTGCGAAGCTCTAGAGTTGCCAGTGGTACTAATGCCCTTAAATCCCGGACCTTACTTTCAAATTAAATGATGAGGAATGGTGTGCCAGCTTACTTGGCTGATATTTTCAGCCATTCAAATAGCCTGAATGCAATTATGCAAGGCGATGAATAAAATGTCTTAACCTCAAGGGACAGACTTGATAGTTCAATAAATAAGCTTATATCTCAGATCTACAAATAGGAAAGAAGAACCTGCAAATGTTTACTCTTACAGCTGAAGTTGATTATCAAGGAGAAACTACATCGGGATTGATCCTGGAATATTTGTTAGATCTTGAAGATAAAATGAAGTAGTAGACCTATTTCCCCTCACTCACCGCCAATAAATATGACTGGGTATGCAATCCGTATGCAGATGTAGTATTACTTGAGTCAACAACCCAACTCACTTTGGTAAAAGTTGGACAACCCACTAAACTGCATGCAAACCACACCCAACTTCTGAAATATGGAGAACTACCACTGGCCAAGTTTTGGATTTTAGCAAATAAGGAGTGCCCAGCAATAGCTGAATGTATTGTAAGAACACTGTTGCTATTTTATTCTACTTACTTCTGCAAACTGGGATTTTTTTAACTCACAAGCATAAAGAATAAGAAACGAGAATGACTTAATTTCATTGAACAGAAAATTTGGTTATGTTTATCATAATTATAGAAATCCAAGAATGGAGGTTTTGAGCAAGAAAAGACAAGCCCGTAGTCAAGTCAAATCAAGCCATTAACTTGCGCCATTAGTATTTATTATTTCAACTATTTTAGATTATAAATAGATTTAAAATTCTAATATTTATCTCTTTTATTTTTCCTCTTGATATATTTTTTAATTTTCAGACAAATAATGACCAAAATTTCGTGGCACAACCTGCGTATAGGGGATTGTGTTGTAGCATTATTTAAAATTACAAATACCGTTAAATGTGATAAATTATTCTCAAATTAGCATTATATTAAATAACTTTTGTACAAGTTAGCATAACCGCAACGGTGGCTGAGTGGTATAAGGCGTGATACTCACTTCGCAATTTTTTGCTGTTTGTGAAAAATTCTGGGTTTGAATACCGGTGGTAAATCACTGAGTATAGTTCTGCAGAAATGATTTTCAACGTATTTGTCTTGTGTTTTAGTATCCTTGATTTTATCCTTTGTACCAAACCCTTCCTTCACCTCTGACAATACATCTTGTGAATGTGGGGAATGCCAGGCCTCCACCGTGGTTCGGATTCCACGTTAAAACTGTAGGTCTTCCATTTCATCTCACAATCACCCTACCACTACACATTAGCGTAAGTCCCTATAACCCAAACGGGTAGTAAGACGCGGTGCTAATAATAATAATAATAATAATTTATCCTTTAATTCGCCCCTTTCCTTTAGATTCAGACTTTAATAATCCATATATTAAACTTCCAATCGATAGTTATTTTAAAAGTTGTCAGTTCCAAAGACAAACCATACTAGGCCAGTAAATGTGGGAATAATGGAAATTTAACATTTCACAAAAAGCGACAGGCATACTTATGCATATATAGATTAAAAAGTACCTATTTTAAATTATTTTCCAAATGATTTAAAAAATAAAATACAGTAGAAATTTACTAATTCGAACTTCCTTAATTCGAAATAGTTTTTAATTAGAATTTTTCGCCCTGCCCCGTGAATTTTGTATTAAAACAATGTTAAAAAATCATGAATGATTCGAATTTTGTTTTAGTTAGTTCGAACGTTTCGTAAGTTGTAATGTACTGTGAAGTATTGTTTTCCTACTTCTTGTTTCGATGCCATGTTCTATATTTGGAAAAAGAGGAGGTGTCGTTGGAATGCGGTCAGTACCAGTACCCTTCTTCACGTCACCCCTACGCCTTTGTTTACAAGCACAGTTTTGTACTCCATTAGTCAAGGTCGAACCTCTTTAATGGTTACGTGTGCTGTCCTTTGTGATTCGGTTTTACTCATATTCTTGTGACGTGCGAGTTTATTTTGCCTGGTTTTGTTATTTAGTTTTTGTTTGGTTTTAGCTTTGTTTAGTACATACTGTACAGAAGTATTTGGGTGTGTGTGTATCATGATGCCACTGTTAAAATCACATTCCTATACATCATTTACTTTCACTGAAAAGGTAGCGGTGATAAGGAAAGTGGAAAAGGGACTTAAAAAAAAATCAGAAATGCCAAAGTCCTTCGGAATTCCTCCTAACAAACTTTCAACATTTTTGAAAACAAAATAAAAATGTTTTGAGCAATGAAAACGAAAGTGTACAAAAAGGAAAATATTAAGTAGAGCGGAATACCTATATGTGAACAATTGTGTACTGAAGGGGTTCTAACAAGCGCAAGACAAGAAAGTCCCAGTGAGTGGACCTCTTCTTAGAGCAAAGGATGAACATTTCGCAGATGAATTAGGAAAAACAGACTTCAGAGCGAGTGCAGGGTGGCTAGATGGATTCAAAAAACGAAATGTAATTTCCTTCAAAGCTGTATGTGATGATGTGCGTTCAGCCGCTAGTTGGAAGGAAAACTTGAAAAAAATGATCCAGGACATAGAACTGATAAACATTTTTAACGTCGATGAGACCGAACTTTTTTTTTTTTTTACAAGTGTACTCCTGACAAAACTCTTGCATTTAAAGGTGAATGGTGCAGTGGGGAAAAGCTTAGTAAAGATCGAACAACACTGTTAATTGGAGTAAATATGGATGGTTCTGAAAAACTGCCGTTGTTAATGATTGGAAAGTTGGCTAACCCACGTTGCTTCAAAAATGTAAAATCAAAACCAGTGGAAAACGAGTCAACTATAAAGGCATAGATGACAGGTGATCTGTTTGAAAAATGGATTTTAAAAATCGACAAAAAGTTTGGCAAATAAAATCAGGCAATTCTTTTATTCATTTACAATTTTACTACTCATAACAGAGTTCCCATTTTGGAAAATGTAAAGGGTATTTTTGTCCCGCCAAATACAGCAGTTATTCAACCTATGGATCAAGGAATAATTAAGAACCTATAAAAAGTTTCTACAGACGATTGTTGGTTGAAAAATTTCTTGCAGGAGATTTGTCTACTAAGAAAATTTAGCTTGACGTCCTTCAAGCCTCAAGAATGTGTAAGTAAACGTGGAACGAAGAAAAAGTTGAGACAATTAAGAACTGTTTTAAAAAAGTTGGCTTTATAAAAAAAGAAAATGACGGAGAAACTGTGACTGAAGCCGCGCCAGCTATTGACAACTGGGAGGAAGTTACTCCTGATCCTGCTATATCCTATGTGGATTTCGTTGGCATGGATGAGGATGTAACATTGTATGGTAAAGTTACTGATGTGGACATCGTCGCCGAAGTTCTCAACAATAACATCCATGCTGAGGATGGAGCATCTGGTGATGAAGAGGACAATTCTTCAGTAATTTAGGAAAGGCCCCTCATGGGGCAAAATGTGTGAAGGGTAGTTGGAGTTATTGGTAAGGGGAATAGGAAGCTCGGCGAAGAGTCACGGTGAGCGGAGTGAAGTTGGTGTTAGAGGTAAGGGGAATAGGAAGCTCGGCGAAGAGTCACGGTGAGCGGAGTGAAGTTGGTGTTACAGGTAAGGGGAATAGGAAGCTCGGCGAAGAGTCACGGTGAGCGGAGTGAAGTTGGGGTTAGAGGTAAGGGGAATAGGAAGCTCGGCGAAGAGTCACGGTGAGCGGAGTGAAGTTGGNGGTTAGAGGTAAGGGGAATAGGAAGCTCGGCGAAGAGTCACGGTGAGCGGAGTGAAGTTGGTGTTAGAGGTAAGGGGAATAGGAAGCTCGGCGAAGAGTCACGGTGAGCGGAGTGAAGTTGGGGTTAGAGGTAAGGGGAATAGGAAGCTCGGCGAAGAGTCACGGTGAGCGGAGTGAAGTTGGTGTTACAGGTAAGGGGAATAGGAAGCTCGGCGAAGAGTCACGGTGAGCGGAGTGAAGTTGGTGTTAGAGATAAGGGGAATAGGAAGCTTGGCGAAGAGTAAGGAAGATGTGGAAAGAAGAAAATTATTATTATTATTAGCACCGCGTCTTAATACCCGTTCGGGTTATACGCACTTACACTAATGTGTAATGGTGGGGTGATTGTGAGATGAAATGGAGGACCTACAGTTTAAGGTGGAATCCGAACCACGGTGGAGGCCTGGAATTCCCCACATTCACAAGATGTCTTGTCAGAGGTGAAGGAAGGGTTTGGTAATCAGAATAAATATGTGCCGGGACCGAGGATTGAACCCCGGCCACCAGCACAGAAGGCTGACACCTTGCCCCTAGACCGCCAGGTCACCTACGGAAAGGAAATAAGAAAATAGTAGTGAAGAGGCACGTAGAGTGGAGCGTACCTGTAATACAGAAAGTGAACAAGGAAGGGGGTAGCAACATTTAACACCAAACCAGGCAACTAGCACCTGTACTATAATAAGTTTATTATTACTGTAAGAATTTGATTCTTACGGCTTCTATTTTATTTAGTTTTAATTTATTCTTAAGTGTTTATTTATTTTGACGTGACTAACACGCTATGCGGCGAGATTCCATACTACTTTTAATCAATTCTAATTCTATTCATTTTTAAACTTATTGTTTTCAACGGACATTGCATTGCGTCGAAGGAAACACCATGCAATTATATCAATATTTTTTTCAGAACAAGAAAAATACTTATTTACCTGATTTTAGTCTGAATATTCTTTCCACATTTAAAACAATACTGATTAGGTGAAATTATATTTTTAACGTCTTTTACGAGATCCTATGAAAATCGTAATGGCTGACGCGACATAAAGAAGATAGAATTGGACTGTAGCAGAGGGGGAAGGCGGGAGACTGCGAATACACACTGATACTTTAACCAAATTTTGTGCATTTACAATTTTAAAAGACCCGCGAGGAAAAAAAGAAGAAATTGAGTTTGTTTACAAACAACGCTCATACGTCAAACTGTCAGATATCTGATCCTGCATCCGTTTAGCTATAATTTCTAATTTTAATCAAGCTTTTAAGTTATTATTTATTTCCCTTAAACATTTCTGTTTTCTACTTAATTTAACATACTTCTAGACAAATATTTCAAATTTAAACCTTAAATACCTCGATATCCACGATGTTTTTAGGGCCTCGGCGCGAGATGCTGATTGGAAAAAAAGAAACAGGACTGACGTCCTGGAGATGAGAGGAGGACACCCATTAATTTCAGTGCGGCAAAAATTGAAATTTTATCAGTTAAATTTAAAATAATCCTTCAAGTGTTTATCAAAATGACTACCAGAGACGCGATGACAACTTTAAACCATTGGTAGACCTCTGCAATGACGATTCTTGGAATTTAGTAAGTTTTGGACCAACTTATAATTTCAACGACGATGACCTCACAGAACATCTTTTGAGGTGATATCAATAATTTTTCTTTAAAGTTTTAATCACTACACATCTTCGACCTCACTACGCAGACGCTATATTTTTATAAACCTTTTCCATCACAATTTCAAGACTTTGTGTTATTTTACTCTCTCTCTCTCTCTCTATATATATACACACACATATGTGTGTGTATTTTTTTCTCTCAAGCTGAATTTTTTTTCAACAATGATTCTGGAAAGTGTCTTTTGGTCAGTGTCATTCCTTCAACACAAGTACATTGTCTTATTTTCTATTATTCATTTATGTTAACTATTAACTTCATAGAGGAAATCTATTAATTAGATGTTTTAAGAAATTATGATACTTTTAATATTATTTCAATAATTATTCACCAAGACTGGACTTAGATATTTATATATCAATACCTCAAATAACTATTGTTATCTGAACTTTGAATTATAACTACGTTAACTTTATAATTTACCAGACGTCTGTTAGGTAGGATAAGATTTTGAATTGGCAACTATTTATTAGAGAAAAAAATTAAACTTATTTATTTTTTCAAAGTCAAATCCGTTGTTAAATATTTTATTTATATTATCATTAGCAAATGTTAACCACCATGTTATCATTAATATCAAAGTATCCATATTTAGCTATGTCTCACCTACAAGCAGTTCCCAGGGATGCTGACCATGGAGGCTGGTATCGTTGTATGCAAGATGATTCCGTTGTTTACTGGGTACAGTTAAGGTTTATATTTTCCCCAACATGACCCAGAGGTCTTGAGAGAGTCTCGTGTTTGATTTCTATGGATTATTATTATTATTATTTAGTTCACCCCAAAATAATATTTTTATTTAGTTAATGTTGTTAAATGTAGATGTGGGTTTTGAACCCAAAATATTGTATTCATTTTAAATCCGGGCAAGCCCATTATTCTTTCATGATCTACTTTATTTTATAATTCCTTAATGACGTCACTGGACATAAAGCAACTAATGAATTTATGCCTTTTTTAATATTCCCTCCCCCCAGACAACTAGCACCTGACCTATCCTAAGTTTAATACTACATTATGTTTAACATTAATACCATCAACACAAAACCAAGCAACTATCACTTGGCGTATACTAATACGTTTAACACTAGATTGCAATCCACTTCAACATACGTCTTTAATTAATATAACTTCGGTACAGCCAGAATGTTAGGGTGACCATAAAAAATATACATTTTACAAGAATACACTATTATTAGAAGAATAGTTAGTGATCAAAATTAGCTTAAAAACAATTCATTACATGATTTGATGATATAAAAATTTATAATTTGGATCATCAATAGACTAATATACGACACTATGTATTGTAACGCAGTGGAACATTGTAAGTATAATATTAATGTATCCAACCAGGAAAAGTGTAGGTGTATCAGGATATATAAGTGCATAATTAATTAAGGTAATTTAGTAGAACCTGCTTCGGTAGCAGCGTGATCCAACGCGCTACTCTTGCAGTATACTAGACTGCCGATGACGGGGAGATCGAAGTTCGAATCTCAGTTGGGTATATAAGGGTGGTTTATACAAAATGGTTTTATACTCTCCCTACACGCAAATGTAGATACACTTCCTATGAATTTAACCTTAATAACCCCTAAACAATTATCGTAATTAGTATATAAGCGTATACACCGAATGGTTAGTAAGATGCGGTGCTAAAAAATGATAATATAATAGTTTAGAAGATAGCTATAGATATAATGAAAAGCGTTGAGATGACGGTATATTATGAACTTCATCAGAATAAAGTATTTATTAAGAATGTCTTTAAAATATAATACAATGGAGTGTGTTAAGATAGAAAAGCTATAGGGAACTACATTATGATAACATAATATAATTAACTATGTATGAATTATCTTAAGATATCAAAATATAATCAACTACTTTAGGATAACATAATATAATGAACTATGCATGGATAACATAAAATAATGAATTATCTTAGGATAGCAAAGTATAATCAACTACTTTAGGATAACATAATATAATGAACTATGCATGGATAACATAAAATAATGAATTATCTTAGGATAGCAAAGTATAATCAACTACTTTACGATAACATAATATAATGAACTATGTATGGATAACATAAACTAATGAATTATCTTAAGATAGATGAATATAATCAACTACTTTAGGAAAACATAATATAATGAACTATGCATGGATAACATAAACTAATGAATTATCTTAAGATAGCTTAATATAATCAACTACTTTAGGATAACATAATATAATCAACTGTGTAAGGATAACATAATATAATCAACTGTGTAAGGTTAACATAATATAATGAAGTATCTTAGGATAGCTGAATATAATAACGGTTGTTAGATAAAATAAGATAATTAAGTATAATAATATAATATAATATAATATAATATAATATAATATAATATAATGAAACCCGTACGAAGAACAGTAGATACAAACTAAATTATTAGCAAGTTCTTAAGTCTTAAACATTACCAAATAAAATTAATTATCTAGGAAATGAAAACAATGCCAAAGGATCTGATCATATATTCAGAACTATTGATCATCAACTCAAGCTAATAAATAAATAAAACAACTGAAATTATTACTTTTGTTGTATAAAGGTTGAAGCTTCTATTTTCTAGCGGGCCAAATATACCTGCATCAAAAGCCCACAAGTCCATCACGAAGGGAAACTCAGATACATAGTTTATGTGTTTGAAGCCGACTAGAAAGCTTGTTGTGGCAGAAAAACGATTTAGGTCTTAAAGAGAGAATGATGGCAAATATTTTATTCGAAGGCTATATGTAGGTGAATGTAACATAGAAAGAATATTTTCAGACCATAAGTGCACCATGACGTGGTTTTAAAGAGAAGTTCCTGTGTTCTACCACCAGTTGGCTCTCATAGTCTGCAGCACATAGAGTCATCCGTGCACCCCGACTTGTGAATGATTCAGTCGCAACTGCGGAATGCGAGGTTTGTTAAAACCACACCCGGCGATTACAACTGAAGGTGAAGAAGGAGGGGTATGAAGGGTTTGAGTCCTGGTTGCACACAGGGGGATTACACGAAATAAAATACTGAGAGAGAGAGAGAAAGAGGGGCAAACGTAGCTCACGAGATTCTGTTCAACAACGGCGTAAATATTAATATTAAAACTCGTAATGGTTTTAATGGTTGGACAATTCACTCGTGACAAGGATCATAATGGGTGGACAGATCACTCGTGACAAGAATCAGAATATTTAAACAGTTCACTCCATGACAAGAATCAGCATATATAGACAGTTCACTCGTGACAAGGATCAGCATACTTAGACAGTTCATTACATGACAAGAATCAGCATATTTAGACAGTTCACTCGTGACAAGGATCAGCATACTTAGACAGTTCATTACATGACAAGAATCAGCATATTTAGACAGTTCACTCCATGACAAGAATCAACATATTTAGACAGTTCACTCAATGACAAGAATCAACATGTTTATACAGTTCAACTCGTGACAAGAATCAGCATGTTTATACAGTTCACTCGTGACAAGAATCAGCATATTTAGACAGTTCACTCCATGACTTATGCCAAATTTATTTTAGCTATATTTATATTTCATATTAAAGTAATGATTTTAATATTTACTTATAATCTGTCACATCCGTGCAGTGGCCCTGCTCCCACCCCCACTTTTAATAACTCATATCTATATGATTGAAATAATTTGTTCTTAGTTTGTTCCGGATTGTTCCACAAACATTCTCGTTAATTCATTTCATTGTGATAGGCCCACAAACGCAATGTTTTCATTAGGTGGAAAAGGGGAGGGGGGTGAGGTAACCTTCCAACTTAAAAGATGTACTAATGTTTTTAAGATTCCAATCGTATTTTTTCGTTTGTTCCGAATGGCCCCACAAAAAAAAAACACCTGTTCATTTTTGACTAATTGAGAACGATGTTTAGTTATATTTGATTAAAAAGAATTGTTATATTGTAGACAAGGTTTTACTAATTCATTTAGTCATGTGACACGATATTCAAAGAAACTGGACTACAGATAGTGAACATGTTGAAAGAACAGTATAGCTGGCATCACGTGTTATATTGCTAGAGAACTTCTCATGAAGATCTGTGCTCACACATGACAAGATCACGTGGTCGGGATGATATATTTCTACACTAACACTAGTAACGTGCAATGATAAGCAAGGTGAATAAATTTCAAACATGTCTTGTCTGATTTGCAATAAATGGTGAGGTCTGAGCAATAATCCAGGTTGTGTGTGCTTTATCTTCCAATAAATGTATGAAAATGTTCAAGAAAGTTTCGGGTGTTTTACAATTTCAAAAGAAATCGTACTACTGTTAATTCTAGTATAAAACTGTAGCTAGCAGCCCAGGATGGACGGAGGGGTGAGCATTAGTTCTATTTCACCGACTATTTTACCCAGATATTAGCTATTGGCTTGTGCTGCTATCTAACTGTCAATCAAGATGTTACGCGTGGGTTGGCCTCACTGGGAAGGGTTGACTCCACTTTCAATGCGTGTTCCGTTAGTGAAGCGTTAAGGCTGCCCTTATACTGAGCGCAACACTCAAACTAGATGGTTTGTATGTTGTATTATTGGTTATGAACCAAGTTTTTTTTCTTACATTTTTCGTGCTATTATATTTTTATATTGAGTTGAAACTCTGGCGCATCTAAAGATTTTTATTTTAGTTTGATAAACATTATTATGTGCCAGGGCCATTTTAATAATAATTTGTGTTAATATAAATTTTTTATTATCGTGTAATAATTTTAGGTGTATTCTATTTTATTTGTGCTTTTTTAATTTGTTTACATTTTGTGTGTATTAATACTGAGTACATTTTAACCCTTCTACTACAGGAATAATTTTGTTTCACTGAATACCAATTAATACCCATTATTATTATTTTGATTAACATTACATTCTACCCATGATTTATTGTCATAATAATAATTATGATATTTTATTTTAAATATGTTTTACTTTTACTTATTTTGGAAATAAAATATATATATATATATATATATATATAATATGAAATTTAAAGCAGTACTTCATCATACAGAATACAAATTTACTGGTTACAAAGAGAATATTTTGGAATGTTTATAAAATAATTGGTTAGGCTACTTCAGTTATTCTCGTAATTTTTACATACAATTAATGAATGGTCTTTGCAAACAAAAGATACACATTTAACACATTTATCACTATACTTCCTATCTACTGATCGATCACATAATGAGCATTGTCCACGCTTTGCACTTCTTTGAGTCAGTGTGGTTGTTTGAGAAACAGAAGTACGTCGTCGATTTTGTTTTCTTAGGGATTTACCCAATTCCATGAGAAATATTCGTCTCTTGTAGTTGGTCTTCCGGTTCCAATTTGTATTTAGATACATCCAAATAATGAAAGCATTTAGAGCACTTATATCTAACACGTTGTAGAAGAAAACCATAGGCCACCTCCTTGTCATTCGTTTGGTTGTGTATGTTCTAACCAACTTATCCATGGTATCAACTCCTGATTTTGTTAAATTATAGTCCAGAATCATTTGAGGTTTGGCTCTTTCTTGGTTTTCAGTTTGAGCTGAGTAATGCATTGTACTCAATAGAGTTACCACTTTTTTTTTTGACAATATGATACTATTGTGGCTGATTACTGAAATCCGAACAGAGAAGAATACACTTCTGGACCTCTAACAGTTGTGAACAGCGGTGGTAACTCAGCACGATTTTTTTTATTGTTTTCAATAGTGTTAATTTTTTTTTAGCTATAGTGCCAAACTAAAACTTGTGAAAAAGTTGTCTGCTGTAATATTCCTTCCTCTTTTCTCCAAGCCATTCACCATATCCAGCACCACTCTCTTCCCCTGATTTACCTCCCTAGGAGCATTAGTTTTTTTGCCTGTGTATACTTTTATGTTTATTACATAATATGTTTTGCTGTCACATGCTGCCCAGAGCTTTATACCAAATTTTCCAGGTTTTGATGGAATAAATAGACAAAATGGGCATCTTCCCCTGAGAGTAACTAATTGCTTATACACAGCTACATTCTCATTTGGAATATAAGCATCTTATAATGTTTCAGACCACATCTGGAATATATTACTGATTGGTGACCATTTTTCAGTAATTCAATCTTTCCTTTCTATTCAGCATTATCAAACCGTATACAGGGTGATATTTGTGTAAACCTGTTTCTAGCCATAACCTTGTTGAAAATGGGGTGACCATCTTCTAGATTTCACAAGTTTGTAATAGCCTCATTATTAACTTTTAATATGCCAACAATTATCAACAATCCAAAGAAACACATCAGTTCATCCTTATCAACACTCACCCATAACTCTCCATAAGTAATACCACCTTCTTTGTTAGTCCACTTCAGTATTTCTTCAACAATACTTGGTTTGATAAACAGCTCAATTGCAGATTGTACAGTGTACACATTTCTGATGCTGTAACGTGTAGACCAGGTGCAATACTCATTACATTTCGACTTGGTTGCCGACCCAGTACATCTCTTTTATAGTTTGGTAAAAAGCAAATTATACCTGCCAATAAATAAGTTTTAAAGTACATTACCTTCTTGAAATAATTTTGTTGCAAGGCTGTAGACATTGATGAATGATCAGAATTATACGAGTATTCATCTTCATCAGAGCTTTGAACATTATTTTCAACAAAATCTACTTCTCCTTCATCATCAGAAGCTTCTTCATTATGTTCAACTTGCACATTATTTGAAAAATCAGAAACACTAATCTCTTCATTTAGAATGTTTGATATTTATTCTAATGACAACATTTATCCGCCATTTTGGCCAGAACGTTCCTCAACTTGCAGAATAATTTCTTATAACATTCCATTCAAGATGATGTAGATGCTGCTATCTTTAGGCAACTTTTGAAAATATAAATAAATTAATTATAACGTTACACAATATATGGTAGCAGTTGTGTGTTTTTTAAACATTTTAAATGCGCAAAACTCTAAAATCAAATGTTCTAAATCTTGGTGTCAATATAACCCCAATGGTACTCAGTGGTATAAAAGAAATTTTTAGGTACTAATTTTAAAAATAAAAAATAAATAAATAATACATTATAAGGTAGATAGATAAATAAAAAAAGTCAATTTCTTTCAGAATTCTGGAAAATATATTACAGGTTTTATAGGTAAACAAAGTTGCGCTGGGGTCTCTGGTGACCCCATGGTATTAGGAGGGTTAAATGTTTCGGGAAAGATGAGTAAAAGATTTAGAATGCATATCTAACACGAAGAAAACGAAGAAATATTGTTTATCACTCACCGGACGTAAAGGGGAAAGTATCAAGAAATACAACAACTGTACTTCAAACATTGGCAATTTTCCTCCCTGATACTCCAATTGAAGAGGTAACCATGTAAACCACTGATAAAAATTTTCAAAATTCAAGATGAATACAGCAGGACTGGTGATGATGTAGCAACAACTCCGGAAGAATTAAGGGCCATTTTGTATCTTCCATATTTAGTTGGAGTTCTCAGATCAGCGCATCGAAATGTGAAAGATTTGTGGAACACAGATGGAACTGCGCCATAATATTTCAGACTAACCATGAGCTAGCAGAGATTTTTGTTGCTGTTGAGAATTCTTCGCTTTGATGACTCAAGAAACCGGGAAGCCAAAACATCTACTGACCAACTTGAGTCCATTCTACAAGTGTTTGAAGAATTAATAAAATTCTGTTCGGACTGCTACAGTATTGGGGAACGAATACGCGACGATAAATTAGATGCTCGAATCGTCTCGTGGCAATTAGGCAATTTATGCACCCAAAAAAGGCCTGAAAACTATGGTCTAGAAATGTTTCCCTTGAAGACTCTATATTGCTTTATTCGTCAATGGAAATTTCTGTTACAAACCAGCCTAATGGACCTTACTTACAAGATACTGGGTCTTCCACTATTGTTGAAAGACTTGTACACCTAATTTCATAGCTGAGGGAACTGCAGGTCTTATGGATAAAATACTTATCTTCGCTCTCTCTCTTTTACCGGTTGCCAAACAATCTAGCTTTAGGTTGTTGGGAAGGTAGAGGGGGCGGGGGGTTTACTTGGAAGTCCCTTATTGTAAACAATGCGGCATGGGGAGATTAGGGGGTTCAATTTACAGGCAAAAACATTTCCTATCGGTGTACTGCCTTTTCTAGAAACATTAACTATTTCCACAATCATGTTTTTTTCAAGATTGAAGTTTATTAACTTGTTCTATTCCCCACGTAATTATGCTTACAACTATTTTATTTATAAAACTTTTTTCCTTATAATTAATATACAAACAAATATATTACATAATGTATTTTGTACAAGATGCTATAAATTACATTCTTACTTGTCCTTAATCAGAAAATTAGGAAGGTCACTATCAATATCAATCAAAGTTTTCTTTTTCTTTAGGGTAGGTAATTCATCACTACGGTAAAGTACATGTATATTTCTGCGAATTGCAGCTTGAGTAAAAGTGTAATATTGATCCAAACGCTTCATTTGAGTGCAGTTATTTCCTTTTTTTGATTGGTGTCAGTAACTTTCCCTTAGTTTTGAATTCTTGTTTATTAGAGATTAATAATTTATAAGACACACCTGTAGCTTCTTCAGTTTGCATTGCCGCTTGATTTACTGAACAAGTTCCATCTTAACGAAAATAGGTGTAGACTCTTAACACCATTGTACTCGCTTTACTACTTAATATTTTACTCTTGGAATGTAATTGTTTATAACAAGCCGAAGATTCCATAATTTGTATTATATTTTAACTGTTAACAATACACTATTATTCAAATAAATATATTAATATGTACATAAAACTATGATTCCTCAACAATACGGCAAAAAAAAACACACACACACAACCAACACATAAACACAAAATCTTAACGTAATCAAGAACAAATCTTTTTCTACACAGAGTACTAATAAAATATGAGTGTTTAGTTAGTTAATGTTTTTGAGCTGGCTATTAGGAACACGAGACTCGACTACTGTAACTTTACGACTGTGCTGGACGATGAAAGCCCCAATTACTGGCAAAAACGACAGCCCAGCATTGCCAAATTTGATATACATTCTAAGGAAGAATGCTCACTGAAAACAAAAGAATGACAGCGCTATTGCTCAGTAGTAAGCATGCAATTCCCTCAGCAATGACATCTGGTGTAGCAAATATAATTGACTCTGGAATAAAAATTGCCATAGTCGATCAGTTTTCATCCATTCCACTGGCAGAGAAACTTGGCAACCAGAACTCGACTGTCGTTGGAACATTAAAAGAATAAAAAGGAACCGCCACGAGATGTTGTAAACACTAAGACAAGGCCTGTTTGCAACAGTCTCTTTGCTTTCAAAGATAAGTGCATGGTGGTTTCGTACTTTCATAAAGAGAACATAAATGTGATCCGTGCATCTTATTATTACACTTACCTTGGCATCTTCTTTCCATAGTAGAAATATCCTGGAGCAACGATTCCCTATGGTCTTCACTTACTTTACCTCAGTTGTCCGGGAAAATGTCCTGGTGGGACTGCACAAAGTGGAATTTCAGGGATATATTCCAACTCGTCTTGTCATATGGCTCAAACATATTCTGTACCAGCTTCTTGTATGTGTCATACTTGGGGTTAACCAAGAACTTTGTTGCTACATCCTTAAAAGCGTTCCATGACACATTTTCACATTATTTAAAAGCATTGTCGAACTGTATATATATTTTATAAGTTTCTTTTTTCTGAATGTTTTTTGTTTTTTATTTTTAGCATCATCTTTGCCCGGAAACCTTTCGCGAATAAACTAAAACATGTTACCACCACGACTGATAACCTTCACAAAATGTTTAATCAAACCTATCTTGATGAGTAATGCGGGTAGAGTCACTTTCTTATGATCCACCAGTAATTAATGTTAAACATTCTTCTTTCCATGTTAAAAATTATTTCCAAGCAGGCCATACCTTCACTTAATAATGTTCTCTTTTTGCGCGGCTGTTCCCTTGCCCACAAAAAATTACTAATAACGTACAGTTTTAGTTCAAGTATCAAAGCTACCACCTTCAAACCTCCAAACATTTTCCACTGATGTTGTGATTAACCAATAGATTAGGAAAGTATTAGGTTGCCATTATGAAGAACAGCTTTAAATTAGTTTTAGATGAGCCTATAAAGATTCCCAAACAATTGGGACCATGCTGTGTTTTTATAAATATGAGATTCTTGTCCTGAAAAGATAAAGGAACAAAAACTCTTTGTGTAGACTTTTGAATGTAAAAACCATAATGTCTTCTGCTATCAAATTCCACTCCTGTCATATAGAAGTAACTAAAACTGCATTAGAACTACCTAGTTTCAAGTCACTCAACAAAACATTAAATTATTGTGGTTGTGGAGTTGAGTGAGGATATTTTGAAGGAATGTTGTGAAATTAACCTTCACTATCTTCTAATGAACCTGGTCTAGGTTCATCCCTTGATATCTCCGGAAGATTTGATACAGGTAAATCCACTTTATGAACTACTGGTCAAATTGCGGATGGAAAATTAGAATACTTTATGCTGGTTTGTTTGTTTGCGGTCATTGTCACCATCAGTGGAATAAGGTGGTAGTGAAGGTTGGGGCTATGATCTCTCAGTTCTTTTCACAATAAAAGAGGATTAAGGCCGGAGTATATTGTGCAGAACTAGCTGCTGAAAGTATATCATATTTATTAGAAGCTGTATATAATTAGCGTGCCATTTTTATACCTTTATTTTATGGATCAATTATAGTTTATACCAACTCTGTGTGTAAATATGTTATGCTTGTTTTTTATTTATCATCGTGCCTTACTATCGGTTCAGGATATACGCATGAACGATCAATTACTATAATGGGGTAGAGGTGCGAAAGAGAGCAATAGATATGTAATGTACCACCATATGCATGAAAGAAGAGTGGGAAGCCGTTTAAAAAAAACACCCTTAGTAGACCCAACTGGGATTCGAGCCCTGATTTCCCCATCACCAGCAGGGCAGTCTAAAACAAAAGTGATGCCTTTCAACAGTAGACTACTGAACCGGGTAACTGGTTATAATCTTTTTCTATCATTGTGTAGTCTAGATATCTGAGTAATTCTGTTATACTCCTTTCCTATCATTGTGTAGGTTAGATATTTGAGTAATTAGCTATACACCTTTCCTATCATTCTGTAGACTAGACATTTGAGTAAATAGCTATACTCCTTTCCTATCATTGTGTAGGTTAGACATTTGAGTAATTAGTTATACTCCTTTCCTATCATTGTGTATGTTAGTTATTTGAGTAATTCTGTTATACTCCTTTTCTATCATTCTGTAGACAAAACATTTGAGTAATTAGCTATACTCCTTTCCTATCATTCTGTAGACTAGACATTTGAGTAAATAGCTATACTCCTTTTCTAACATTGTGTAGGTTAGATATTTGAGTAATTCTTTTATACTCCTTTCCTATCATTCTGTAGACTAGACATTTGAGTAAATAGCTATACTCCTTTTCTATCATTGTGTAGTCTAGATATTT
>CABEEJ010009741.1:0-17078 GCA_901482245.1 Timema douglasi
CTTAGAACCTCCTCGTAGCCAACATCCACTAGGGTGCCTAGCTTAGAACCTCCTCGTAGTCAACATCCACTAGGGTGCCTAGCTTACAGCCTCCAGCAGCGTTACCAATACACGCGAAATAGGAGCTCAAAGCTCATTTGTTAGAATTAGTAGGTCCTGTTCTATATAAGTGAAATATGGAGACTACAGACAGGGAATTAAAAAATATATCTAAATATCCCATTAATTTTGCAACCATACTCTAAAATAAAAGTTATTTAAAAAATTAAAATGCCATTTTATTTTTATATTAACTGATAAAACCTTTTATGTTTAGTAGATACAAACTTTTTTTAATGTGTTCAATAATAAATAAAATAAGTCATCATCCAATAAAACTGGAGAAAAGTCAGTAATTTTAAGAGACATTTAACAAAATTCCCCATGTCCTGTGAAATTTGTGCCAAAACTAGATAAGTTAAAATCACTAGTTATGTACGCAAAATATGTAGGTCAAAACTCTTATATTAAAAATTGTTTTGCGCTATATACTTGAACCAAGTCAAAAGCATTATTTTTTTAATGCTGGGTACAGCTTTATATATACGAGGCAAAACCAGTTTATTAATATTGCCAGGTACTTCGCTATGTACGAGAAATATGGAGGCAAAACCAGTTAACTAAATTTACACCCGCCTCGGTGGAGTAGTTGGATGACGGGCTAGTTTCGTGTTGAGCTAGGCTGCCGAGGACGGGGAGATCGGAGGTGGTGTTTCCACGCAAATGTGAGTTCACTTCCTTTAAATTCGACCTTCCCAGCGCCTAATTCTTATTGTAATATAGAACAGTATTATCCGAACGGGTAGTAAGATGCGGTGCTAAGTAAAACGAAAATCGCTAGGTCTGGCACTATATACAGTAGCCCTGCGACTTCTTTTGTGCTGACTGACAGCTTTGAAAAGTTACCAGACTAAATTATGTATCCCTACGCCGAACCATATGATCTGCAAACACATGTGTTTAGCAGCTGTCACTTCTAACAGTCAAAATGTTGGTATATACCTAAATGTTGACTGTCAGTCAGCACCAAAGAAGCCAAGGGGCTACTGTACGTGAAATGGTAAGCAAACCCCATTTGTTGTAATTCCTGGATCCTGCGCTATATACGTTTATTAAAATGGCAAAGTCCTTAGCTTTGTATGTGAAAAATGCGTTCAAAACTGATTTATTAAAATTACCGGCTATGTGCAATACAGAAGCAAAACTAGTTTATGAAAGTCGCTAGGTCCTGCGTTATGCGCGCGTAATATGGAGATCTTAACCCGTGTATTAACAAATTTATGTCCTGCGCCGTAAACGTGAAAAATGGGGGGAAACCAGTTAATCAAATGGTACCTGGTACTGCGCTATATATTTGGGATAGAGGGACAAAAGTGGTTTATTAATATTGCTAGGTCCTGCGCCATATACAACAAATGAGGCGGCAAAATCAGAGTAATTAGTCTGCGCTATGAAATAAGGAATGAAAACAACTAGGTCCTGCGCTATATACGTGAACTATCTAGGCAAAACCACACGTTAAATATGGAGGTAAAAGCATTTTATTAAAATTAGCTGGTCCTGAGTTATATATGTGGAATTTGGAGGCAAGCTCGGTTTAATAACATCACTAATTTCTACACGCTGAGCGGATGTATCAGTTCTGCTATTCCCGTTGTTTAATTCTACTCATGAGACATACGAGTTGAGCAACACACAGCTAGGATGACAGGATAACGTGATTGTTGCACCCGACACAACATGTGGACAAGTTGGGAAGCAGAGGGGGAGGCCACAACTGCTCACTGGCCGTGACGTCACCGTCTCTAGGGCCAACATTGGTTGTAAACAAGAGTTATCCTGGTTGGGCAGATGTTTAGTCCCGTGACAATGACTCGCCTCTTTAGGTATACACTTGTAACAATAGCTGCTAGGGGCTCGCGATATTTGGTGAGGGCTCGTCCTGGCTGCTAGGGGGATCGCGATATTTGGTGAGGGATCACCCTGGCTGCTAGGGGCTCGCGATATTTGGTGAAGGATCACCTTGGCTGGTAGGGGGATCGCGATATTTGGTGAGGGCTCACCCTGGCTGGTAGGGGGATCGCGATATTTGGTGAGGGCTCGCTCTGGCTGCTAGGGGCTCGCGATATTTGGTGAGGGATCACCCTGGCTGCTAGGGGCTCGCGATATTTGGTGAGGGCTCACCCTGGCTGGTAGGGGCTCGCGATATTTGGTGAGAGCTCGCCCTGGCTGGTAGGGGCTCGCGATATTTGGTGAGGGCTCACCCTGGCTGGTAGGGGGCTCGTGATATTTGGTGAGGGACCCGTGGTGGCTGATTTTCTAAGGATTTTTTTAATTGACTTGAAAATGTTCTACATTTTTTTTATTCACACACAAACTTGATGAAATGAAACAACACTGTTGGGTGTTTGTTTGGAAATGTTGACCTTGTTTTTAACAAAATGTACTAATTTCTAAATACTCACAACCTCCCTTGTCACATGTATCACCAGTGGGGAGGTCAGGGTTCGAATCTCGCTATGTGTACAATACCAATTCTTCCTTCTCCCTCAAGTGCCTTCATTTGCATGGAGGGAGAGTGGAAAAACCTCTACAAAAAATTTATATCTGCCCAGGAATCAAACCTCAGCCTCTTAGTCCTCGGCGCTTTAGTCTGCATGCCCACCTATGCAGGCGATAGTAGCCTTCATCCCCTTTTAAAAATAGGGGCGCATGAGGTTAAAGAATATAAATGCCTTGAGTATTATTATTATTATTATAAACCTCTGGTGCTAGAATGGTCTAACACTTGCGTATGTCATTGACTGGCTGATAATAGGGATATTTGAGTTTGAATCCCAGGCGTGTGTATTGGGGGTGGTTTTCCACTATACTCATAAAGATGTGGGTACACTTTATCTAAATTCAACCCTCCTCGCCCCTGACATGCTGTGTAATTATTACTTGTGTGTATATAGGTTACAAAACAACACATTGAATGTTGCCTTGAATCTAAAACAAGTTTGTCTCGAGGGCGAGACTTTGTGTTTTGGCCATTTTGGACCGCCTCCCCACACCTCTTTGCACACTAAAATAAGCAGATGCCACTCCCCTCCCCCACTTATATTGCTTACTTTTTTTTATGGAAATACCCATTCTTTTCTGTGCAATTTATTAAGTATTCACAATATACATTGTTGTAAAATTAGTTTAAATTTACTGTACAAAACAGGAATAGTTAAGTGTAATAATACACCAAACACGGCCCACTTTGGTGGCCACAGGTCCTTACGTGCTACTCTCGTGTCAGGCCTGACTGCCCAAGACGGGGAGATTGGGGTTTGATCCTAGTCTGGTGCACAGAGGGCGGTTTCTCCTAATTAGTTTTCCACGCAAATGTGGGTGCACGTCTGCTAAACCTAAAACCCTCTTAGTACCTAACACATTAGTGTAATTATTACATTTTATGCGACGTAGAGTTTGACTATATAATGTCGGAAGACATGTTTGGGGGGAGGGAAAGTTTTACTGTCTCATTTTAATACAATGAGTATATTTTATAAGAGGACAAATGTGTATCTTGTTTTTCTTGCAAACAAACATTTGGAGCACCTCTTAGAAAATACAACAACTATTATTAGTGATAACCACGAGTCAGGATATGTTCATTTGTAAGATATATAGAGTACAATCCTAGAACTATTTGTCTACATTAACACGTGGAATGTCCTGACCGGGTCTTGAAGTGGTCTACTCCGAGGGAGCAGACATTGCAACATTGTATTAAACTCCAACGACCGGTCAGAAGGCTGCATTTGTAACAATATGTGTATGTTGATGGCTTAACAATAAAATTTAAAAGTGATTTATGTTGAGTTTTTGTTTCAACCCAACCTTTCAATTTTTATTATAAATAAATCTTAAAACTAGTATTTGTTCCTGACGCACTAGAGCAGGAACTATGGCTAGTGTTAGTGATTGTTTGATTAGTGCAGTTCTTGCTCTATTCTGGTCTTGATGCCTTTTATAAAGTGAACTGTGTAAAATATGTTTTATTCTGACACAATCCTAAAAGCTTTGCTTTGTGTCATATCACGACTGGAGCTACCTCAACTTACTAAATCTCAACACTCACATTAAAGTTATTAGGTATTTTAAAACATTCTTTAACTCTCAAATGGGTTTTTTAATTTAAATTTTCAACAGCTTGACCCAAATTCTAGTAAATACTAGATTAACCTTTGCTGGGATTCTTATTTGAAGTTAGAGCTATTGATTACATTATTTATTTGAGTGAACCTAAAATATTTAAATTGATTATCAAAAGGTTATGAGATATTTGATTATTGAATTGGATTCAAAAACTTGGCATAGTAGACTACTAGGCACAAACTCGATTTAAAACACTATGATACATAATAAATCTAAGATAAATTAATTGATTTGGAACTTATTTTTAAAATAAAATAACTGGTTTGATATTGAAAATCTTGAATTCACACAGGCTTAAATTTATATTTTATAATGCCCTTCATTTTGGTAGTCCTTGTCGTACTTTGCTCCAAAGGGATCTGGTCACCATGGCTTTTGTTGGTCATTTGTAATATATGTTAATATTTTGCATACATAAAAAATTTCCAAAATCGTTTCAGTTTTCTACTTTAAAATGTTTTAAATAAACAATCTGCAACTTCTATATCTCCATAAAGTGCAGGCCAAACCATAAAATTTAAGATAATTTCATTCAGAGGCATCACACGAAATATATTTTGGGAGACTGAGTGTTTTTCCATACTCTGAGCATTTTGAAATTAGAAAAATTCCCAAGAAGCAAAGTAGAGTACTAGAAGGGCAATGTCTGGGCAGAAGGGGGAATCCCAGATTTAAAAAAAAATTAGGGCGATAATTACACCTTGAACTAAGTTTTAGGCAACTGTATTTTTAAATTTATTTATTTATTTGTTCATACTGGATTTTTAAAGTTACGGTGCTTTTTCACTATATTAGGAAATGACTTGAATTATTAATTATTCATTTTACCTGAATTTGTCCTAAATATCCAATTGAGCTTATATATTTATTTATATTTGTAGATATTGTTCAAATCTTGTATTTTAGTTTAAAAAATTTAACTTTATTACAGTGGTTTCCAACACTGGTTTATGACAACTTTTCTCTCTGCGGCCATTGCGACCCTTTGATAACACAAAAGTGTTAAAATCCAATTTTCCAAGTTTTGTCACTGTGTATTACTACCAGCCCGGACTATCTACACTTAACTACACCAGTGGGATAGGTACAATTTAGAGTAAATGTACCCTTATTTGCTTGGAGGGTCATTAGGATAAACTACCCCTGGAAGAATTAAAATCCTTACTTCACCTTGACTAACAAACCAAACCAAGACCCGCATGTCCACTAATTCTTGTTTTAATTACTATAAACTGCTTATAGTAATGATTATATGCGACTAATATGTAGTAAAATAGAATTAACAAGCCCGGGGTTGGGGATGATTTATATCACGCTATCAACATTACAAGTCGGCAAGAAGCTCAGGATGGAGTAGCAGTAAGAGTTATAACAATGTAACACAGCCCTATTATTCCTCTACCTTCATTGTTGCTTTGAGCTTATTTAAACTGCTTCCATGAAAGTCTATTTTAATAAATAATAAAATAAGATACATCAGTTCAATTCCATCTAGTATATATACTTGCTAAAACAATTAGTGTGTATTTCAGAAGTCAAACATTAACATTAACCTCAAAGTACTCGCTCATTTCATCAGTCAGAGCTTTAGATAAGAAAACAGTAAAATGTTGAGTAACGTTCACAGCAGTTATGCTGCTGCCTGAGTTAAATTTTGTTACTGGACAGCTCATGTTCCGCATTCGGCAAACACTGACCGGCCGTTGTCTCTGCAAACTGACAACGGTGCTACTAGGCTACTTGATTAACTAAGATCTCTACAATTTACTACAGCAGGAATCTCCTTTCAATGTTTGATGATTTTTGAAGTTTGTATTTCTTGTAGAGTAGGGATCAACATTTTGGAAATTTTAAATTTGTCTCTACAAGAATGTGGTTAATAACTTTCATAATAGAAAGTAATGGGGTACAGAATAAGACTATAATTTCCCAACTTCTGATCTCACAAAATTCCTAACTTTCAAGCTTTTAATCAACGTGTGTGGGAGGGGGGGGGAGACCCTCAAAGCCACCCTCTCGGTGCGATGCCTATGATTTAATTAAATCTCATTCCTAATTGAAGAAACATTTTATTTTTCATTTTCCCCTGAATAATATAATAATCCCACAAGTGATGTCATGTGAAAATTAATTACAAACATTGTAATCAGCAGTGTGTGCAAGCAGTACCTACCTGTGGCCAGTGTCTATTATACATACGACATGGTCTGTGAGATCTTGTTTAGCAATACTTGCTCTACATTTATTATGTTACTCTCTTGTGTTTCAAATTGTATATTTTACAAACTTTAAATAAAATTTCAAAGTTTTCAGTGTGCTTCACTCTGATATCATTCAAAAATAAATAGAATCCCTCTCACTGATAAATCCCCATTCATTCTAAAGCTGGACTGTGATATACCTTTAAAAGTGGTCCTGAAATCAAAATAGAGGAGCGTTATGAAAGTTTAGCTCTTAGCGTCTCCCTCCCTGTTACACTCTAAAACAATAAAATTATATATTTTTTAAACTAATGGTGTCTTATTGTTGAAATCATTAATAAAGGTACAGGAAACTATCTATAAATGGTAGACACCGATCTACTGTTTTTAAAGCTCTCTATAACGTTGGTTAAGGGGCTATCAACAGATGGGACCACAGTTATAAAGACTCCATAACCCCTCGGACCACACAAGATTCTGCGTCACGTCATGTTTGAACCGAGTGATTCGAACTGTTAAAGTGACCTGAGCTTCAACACAATGAGGCATTAGCTTTGTCCACTGCATGGAGCTTGTGATGTGATAAAATAACTTACAAACAAGTATAATAAACACTAACTGATAAGATTAAATAAATATTCTATAAACTTTAATTTCTGTGAAACTTGTAGTCCCTAAACATATTTTAAAATTGTATTTAAGTAAAGTATAACTAACATATTCTGTTAAAAATATTTACAGCAATATTAAACAAAACTGAATTGTTAAAAAAAAATATCTCCCCAGCCTTTATTCATGAACCAAAGAGTGGTGTTCAAATTTACCACATTTGCTGGTTTTTTATTTTAACCATTAACTCCAGTTATTTGTTAGAGGTATTTAACGTGCACTTTCTGAACCAACTGGTTATATCTGCGCTCAACTTACAAACAAACTTATATCTAGAAAAGACACAACATCCATTAGTTCATCACTGCAAAAGTGTAAATCATATTTCGCCAAGGAAAATTTGTTTGGCCATGCCAAGAATCAAACCAGTAACCTTTAGCTCAGTAGACAGACACGTTACCGATTGATCCAAGTTGTCGGACCATTTTATAAATACGAAGCTATTTAAATTGCTCCCCTTAGTTACCTTAAAAACTCACACTAGAGACATTTAATATTCATATATTGTCTTGGCTTCTGGACTTGAAGGGGCTAACCTCCCCCGCCTGAATAGGTTTCTGGGTGCCCCACTGGTTAGTAATGAGCGGTTACTGTACTTTCTTTACATCTGTCTTTATTAACCTAGCAGAGGAAATGTAGACATTAATTTTTCTCTTGATGGTGTGGTACAACTGTTTACTTAAAAGTAGCACCAGCAGTAGTTGTGTACTAACCTGACATAGAAATGACACTAATTGAAAAACCAACAAAGTTTATATATATATATATACAATTTTTTTTAAATATTGTCAACACTGTATACCATTATGTAAAATGTTCTATGTACAAAGTGAACCTAATTCCATTGACTGCCCCAAACTGGCTCCTTGTTACTTATTATCACAAACTAGCATCGACGTGGTTAAGATAAACATGGAAAGTGGAATTTTTGTGTCTGGAAGAAAGCCCAAGAATTTTGCCAAAACTAATAAAAAATACTTGAATATTTGTGAATTTGGGGCATCAAGGTCATCATTATCATTAGTTTCTAGCCTGTGACCTGGTCATTTTAGTAAATTGCTTCTGTTGATATCATTCTTACTCTTTAATTGCTTCCATTCTTCTCTGCACACTTGCACACTTGCACACTTGCACACTTTCTGTTATTTGCTCCTACATTCTCTTTCTTGGTCTCCTTGTGGTCTTTTCCCTAATAATACTTTCATCTCCATTATAATCTTTGGTATTATCTCATTTTCTGTCTTCATTACATGTCCATACCATCTCACCCTTGCTTCCTCTACTATCTCATGTACTCCAACATCCTCATTACATGTCCATACCATCTCAGTCTTGCTTCCTCTACTATCTCATGTACTCCAACATCCTCATTACATGACCATACCATCTCAGTCTTGCTTCCTCTACTATCTCATGTACTCCAACATCCTCATCACATGACCATAACATCTTCCCAGATAACTACATTCCCATGGCCTCCACTTTCCTAATCTCTCTTATTCAAGGTACAAACTTTAAACATGTATGTATATAAGAAAAGGTGAACTGAATAGCTTAGAGATATGTCTTAACCTCCTTCCTGAAAAATGGCGCTGCGGAACTATTCCATACATTTCCCAATCAAATTCAAATCATCCAATTTTAAACACCAGTAGAGGACATAACTTCACACAAGGTAATTTCTATGGGAAAACACTAACTCTTACAGTAAGGAAATATTGGCATCCCAACACACAGTTGTGTTTCCTGTCCTTGTGTATCATTAGTACACAACTACTTTCCCCTAATCTCAATCAGAACTCGGTCCAAGTTAAGGGCTCAGTGCAAGTTGGAGTCCAGGATGGAATATCATCAGTAAAATAAATTTTAAACTCCCAAGAGCCACGCACAATGTATCCAAAGGCTGGCACTGTCTTTCTCAATCACAAAGGTAGAAATAAACCACACACATCTCCTGGTCACGACTAATGTTCCCCTGATACATGTTATTCCCATGGCATGGGACCATTACTTACTCTACAAGTTCATTGTCGCACTTACTAAAGTACGCCGCCTATCGCTATCTTGAGCTAGTTCTATCCAGTCCACCTCATTACACTATCCCTATCTTGAGCTAGTTCTATCCAGTCCACCTCATTACACCCTCTCTCTGTCAGGTCCATCCTAATGTTATCCTCCCATCTGCGTCTAGGTCTCCCCATTGGGTGCGCCAGTCGGTATCCTGAACATGGTTCTAGATTCTCCAACTGACGGTTCATCTGCTACCCACCATAACCTACAAGACTTGATTATCCTAACAATGCCTTGTGTTGAGTACATGGTATTTAACTAATCATTATGTATCCTCCTCCACTCCCCACTTTGATCCATTAATCAAACAACAGTAGAATAAAACTTCAGGGTTTCCATAAACATGGACTACTGGAGAAGAAAAGAAAATTATGTCTGTAAACAAAAAACTCGAGGAAAACAAAGTAAATGTATAATAAAACAAACCAACAAAAATACTGAAATATCAATTAATTTAGAATATTTAACTGATGAATTTAAATTACAGGCTTTTTGTGTGGAACTGCCCAATTGAAACAAATGTCTTGGTCCCCTAACACCCCGCTGAGATGTTGGGTTGCAAGATGGATGTATACATCTATCAATCTAACATCAACTCGTTCAAAAAAAAAGTCAATTAAATTACTTCACACCAGTAAATTTGAGAAAGAATGAAAATTTCATTCCTCCAAATTTAAATCATTTGTTTGAAGAAAAAAAAATTGCAAATTCCTTCTGGAAAATACCAGTAATTATTTATTAAGAAAAAAGGGGTGACCCTGAACATGTCTATAGCACGACTTTTAATATATGTTTCAAACCCCTTTTATGGTGGGATGGAAGGTATAACTTTTTTGGGCCAAAATACAGTAGATCTTCGATAATTCAAACTTATAGGGGATTATTTGTCCGGATTTTCGATACTTAAGAAAACTCGTCAAGGTAGAAATATTATCACTTAATTTAAACAACAAATTTACACTTTTTGGTTGCTAGATATCACAAATTCTAAAGTAATATATAAGACAAAAATCTAACAATGAAAATAGTACCTCGCCACTTGTCCTGTGGTCCGGCCGGCGTGAACACTCGACATCGGTTCCTGCTCTCTCGGAATCTCAATCATGGCTACCACTCTGGTTATTTTTATAAATAATTTTTTCTTGGTGATTTGGTTATTTGACATCCAGATTATCACAAAATCAAATATTGCTCCAGTGGAAATGTAGATATAGGGTAGTTTATTTCCTTGACCTTTTGACCTCGACAGTTGATCATCTGTCAAGAGCATAGAGACATTAGACGAGACACATTTTAATTGAAGAGGAAAAATGGTCATTAAACTCCAGGACACCTTTGACAGAGATATTCAACAACTGTTGATATCACCGTGTGAATAAAATTAAACTCGTATGTTTCTACTGGAGAAATATTTATTTTGGGCCCCCCAAAAAAAACAATAAGAGCACTGACGCTTGGTCACACCCCCTACAACCCCCACCTCAAGTGCAACACACGTGCTGGAAGTGTGCCTCAATCTTCCTCTTGGTCATGTTCAAGAGGAGGAGGTCTCCGAGAACAACACTGGCCCCATTGGGTGTCCCAGGACTACTCCTCGGCCAGTAAAAGTTCAAGTTGGCAATAAAGTATACATTATCCGACGTTGGATAGCTTTAACCTCGTGAGTTGGGAATACTGTAAATCTTCGAGATAAATAATAAAAGCATTTTAACCAGTGTTACCAATTTATTATACAATACTTAAAAAAAAAGTTTTTGTGTTTATGAACCAATTTTCATAAGAAGACAGCTAAAAATAGCTACCTTCATGTGTTCATACATCAAGTCATGTGATCTGTAGCTGTCGCTTTTGATAGATATAAATACCTATATAATAGTGAACTGCTAACAATATGAGAATCGAGGCTAGACATATCAGGAAGAGGAAGGTGAATCAAGGACAAAATACAAGAGAGAGAGAGAGAACTCTCCCATTACCGACTTTGTTCTGGAACTGTTTCTTTGGAGGGAGGATATGTCTGTAAATGTATTTTTTTACAAATGGTGTTTGAATTCCATGTTGTTCGTGTGGTGGTGATGATGCTTGTTATTCCAAACAATCGGTGGTTGGCACAACTGCAGGGAGTGTTTTGTTGTTGATGTTAAATGTTCCAGGGCGGCCAACACAACATCTGCTGAAACACTGGGCTGGTGTTTGTTATGTATCTACTAATACTGTACAAAGTGTGGTTTTTTCAGACATTGGCTGCTATTCTTGTGTTACTGATCAATTTAATTTTTTCCCCAGCATGAAAGGCGCATTTTTACAAGAAATTTATGAAATAAAATTCCATCTATATTGGGGTTGAAAGCCTCATAGCTCACTTTAAAAATCTCTATTATAATACTGTAATTTTGGGGAAATGTTTGTACAAGAGAACGCGAGTAATTCTGGGTGGACGAGTCCGAGAATACTTCAGACTAGAAACTAAAAAAAATGGTGGTTGTGAGTTTAACAACACTTGTAAGAAACTATCGACTGTAAACACGATGACAGTACAGTAGGAATAAACTCTAAATAAACCAAACACATTCAAAATGAGAGGCAATACGCTATCATTACTGAAGTTGTGCTCTTTGTCGACACGCAGAGGGTCAGTTCTCCGAAACCCACGGCACAACACACAACTAGACTACAAACATTTGACCCTTCCTTCACCTCTGACAAGACATCTTGTGAATGTGGGGAATGCCAGGCCTCCACCGTGGTTCGGATCCCACGTTAAACTGTAGGTCCTCCATTTCATCTCACAATCACCCTACCATTACACATTAGCGTAAGTGCGTATAACCCGAACGGGTAGTAAGACGCGGTGCTGATAATAATAATACAAACATTTGGTTTTAGGTTGACCAGCTCAGATTTAACAGAGACTTGACTGTATATTGTATTTATTGGGTAGAAAGTGTCACTCGGGTGTGAGTTGAGGGGTTCAGTAACCTGACAATCCCCTGGGGGGGTTCCAGCGAGACTGGTTTGTTCTGAGCGATACAAGGAGCTGTCGTGTTGTGGGTTGCAGCCTCGTTCCTGCAAGAGAGTGACATGTTCATGGACGCACTGGCCGCCTCCTCCAAGAAGGAGCCTCCGCGCAAGAGGAAGCGTCGGGCCAGCAACAGCAAGGACGGAGGACCCGAGAAGAAGGGCGAAGGGGCCGAGGAAGGGGTGAGTCCGCCCACTTCCCCCACCGCGGACGACGCTCGATCCCCGCCTATTCAAAAGCCAGCGTTTAAGGTATGTGGCATCACGAGCTGGGCTCAAGGTACAAATGGTCTAACTTACAGGAGTAAACAAGCTTTTACATTTCAATTGTTGTGTTTTGCAGTTCTACCAGGACACCATGGACACCACCGAGGAGGATTTAGGGGCAGAGTCCCAGGACGTAGACCTTACTGAACAGGATGAAAGTAAAAAAAGTGAGTAGTGCAAACAAATACAGCTCATCACAGAGTAATAATATATTCTGATGTTTGTTCATGTAAACTGTGTCACCAGCGGGGTTGGTGCAGTTCTTATTATCTAGCAGTTTGGGCCCTCAGCAATGGTCAGGATCAGTTATCTTGTCATGTCCCGCAGGTGAGCCAGAGGAGGGGGATGCACTTGACGACCCTGCCAACAGCACTCGAGAAGATACCGTCAGTCCGGCTCCGGAGAAAAGCAACGGCGGCTTGAAGGGGTCTCTCGTGTACCACAAGGTGGCCCGTGGCCCCAAGAAGACCGTCAAGTTCAAACCTGAGAAGGAGCTAGAAGAGATCAAGTACTTTGAGATGGACGAGACTGAGAGAAGTGAGTACCGGCACAATCTCTCGCGAGAGGATTGCGTCTGAAGTTATCAAACGATAATTACAATCTCTCACGAGAGGATTGCGTCTGAATTTATCAAACGATAATTACAATCTCTCACGAGAGGATTGCGTCTGAATTTATCAAACGATCATTACAATCTCTCGCGAGAGGATCGCATCTGAATTTATCAAACGATCATTACAATCCCTCACGAGAGGATCGCATCTGAATTTATCAAACAATCATTACAATCTCTCGCGAGAGGATCGCATCTGAATTTATCAAACGATAACTTTTTGAATATTTAGAGTTTTGAAACTGTCAAGATGGTTATTATTATTATTATTATTATTATTATTATTATTATTTATAATCAGAAATATATGGTTGCATCCGACAGCGTTTTTGAATTATTTTGGGCATTTATATTCTTTTGGAAAAATACTCTGCCTTGGATAAACAGTTGATAGTTTTTACAGTATGTTTATTGTTATATAAACTTGTCAACGCAACCCTATGGGGGGGCTGTTAGTGACTTCAGATATAAAAACATTGTGCTCTGGTAAAAATCACATATTTTGTATTTTGAAAGAAACTACAAAATATGCCACTGTTACAACAGTGAAAATACTGTTGAAAAGTCTCCCAACAATTTTAATGCAACATATAGTGTTCCAAATAATACAAAATCACAAGGGGCAACCATAGCGGCCATTTTGTTAAGTTGCCAAGCTCTGAATCTTGTTTTAACACCCACAGTTTGCGTGGATGGCTCCGTCGCAAGTAAGTCCGGACTTTATTCTCGTTTTGTATTGCAAATAGAGGTACCCTCTCGGTAGGCCACAAGTGAGACGTTCATCCTCTCTTCTTACAGTGAACGTGACCAAGACGTTCACGGACATGAAGTTGATGGAGAGGTCTCACGAGCGAGAGTCGTTCCTGCTCGCGAGGAAGCTACGTAAGTACCTCAGGGGGGTCGTAACCAATCAGAATGAGTCGGTTTAGTTAGTTTAGTCGGTAAGGTTTATATACCCTTCGATTGTAAGGTAGCAAGCTTATAAGATATGGTCATAGTGTAATACTTCAAGGTAAGAAACGTTCAGATTTAGCAGTAAATATAACGATTCAAAAATCTAACTTTGGGCTAAGATTGGAACGATGGACAGATTGTGTCCCCAAGATAAACTATTTGTAGAGAACATGTAAATAATACCCTCTCCAGACTGCAACATCATTTTAAGTGCTCTAAGTCATTGCAAAAAATATATATATATTATTACTACAATATATTTATAAAAGGGTTTAGTTTTATTTTGAGTCAAATTATAGTAAAGGTTAAACACCATATTTATTTTATGGAACGTGCCTTTACTACAAGCTATTGATTGAAATATTACGAAAGGAACAACCTTCAATGGAGATGGTATTGAACAACTTGTTCAACTCTGTAAGGGAAACTGTTAGCTTTGTGCTGATTTTGACAAAGCTTACTTAGTCTGTAACTACCCTTTAGATTGAGTACAAGGGTGGGTGAAGCTTCAAAACTTTGCCAATAAAAATACTGATCTTGTTCGGTTGTTTCTATTCTGAGCTCTTTTCTACATCACAAATCAATATTCATATGGAAAAAATTAAGAGTTGGGCTGAGTACCCAAATTGTCAATTTGAATCTTGGAAAAAATTATGAACATACTAGGCAATATAAAAATAATAGATTAATATAAAATACAAATAGCAACTGATGTTGACATTCTTTCTTATACTCCATTCATTATAATATTCATACTTTCATTTAAGTGTTAAATTACTGGTCTGGGCTCTGGTTAAGTTAATCCTATAGTTATGAACCACCAATTAATCATTAAAGAGCTCAATTAAATTTCACCTGAAAAGTAGATTATTATTTTTTTAAGGATTTGAATCTTGAATCTGACATTTTCTTGGATCCTAGAATATCCTTAAGGATTCAATGGATTCAAAGGCCCCCCTAGAAAAAATCTGAAGTAATTGAAATATAATTTGTGTTGATAACTTGATTTATCAGAATAAAACTAAATATTGCAGACAGCTATGCAATAATATTTTCTCAAACATAAAACAACTAACAAATATATTCAAACTTTGATTCTGCCTTGAGAATACATCACATCGGCTCTCTTCTATTAGAGTTCACTTCAATATAAGAAAAGTGTCAACTTGGCACACTTTATTGTGTACACCCAAAACAACATTCCTTCCTGTTCCGGAAGTCGTAAAAACATTTGCATCAGAACGGGATTTGTTTGGGACTAAAATCAGAGGATACATGCAATGTACGCCATTATACGCGCTTTCACTATTGTTTGTGAGTAGAAATAGTACAAGGTAACTGCGCACTCCATTTTTCGATTGATACTCAGTAACACGTGGGGATTCCCCCCTTATTGCTCTCGCTCCAAGGGGTTCACCCTCGGCAGGAGACTCCACTATTGAGTAACAGAATGATTGTTATGATCATATCAAGTACCTAAAATATTTCATTTCATAAGGTTTACTTTGATAGTCTTTTGTTGTTTTTTATAAACCTGAAAAATGACATCTGGACACAGGAATCAAACCTGGTACCTTTGGCTTAGTACATCAAAAGCCTTTGATCCTAATTGATTGTTCTATTGTATGAAGTTGACGTTGTCCGCGTGTTCATCACAGACTCTGCCTTAAAATATGGAAGAACTACTTTGTATTTAGACACCGCTATAACTGTAATTAACTCCTATATTAGTTTGGTTATTTAATCCAGCTTAATAGTTTTTGTACACTTTTATTTAATGTAATGATTTCTCGACTTGGTAAAATTAGGTTTGATATATAATTAAAAATATATCATCTGAGTTGTTACAATTAAAAGTTAGCTGCATCTTACTGAATAAACTGTAAGATAGTCCCTATATCTACCGCTGGAGCGTGCCTAACGCAAATAGCAGGGTCTGCCTGCATGTGCGAGCTATTAGAGGGCTTTGCTAACCTATTCTACCAGAAACTACACCTACACCTTAAACATTTGATTTAGATCTCTTTGAAAGAAAATCAATCCTATTGGTATTATTTGTGCAGCCCAAGACGACATCATGGAGGAGAAGATTCCCTGGCGGGGTTTGGCCCTGATAGACCTCCCTCCCAGCCTCGTGGAATATGGCAAGAACAGCCGGGAGAAGGAAGTCCAGTATGCTCGCGAGAAAGTGATCCTGCAAGCCATCTACTTCAACAGGGCCATGTAAGTTTGACATCGTTGGTCGACAGCCAGGAACAAATATTGCACTGCACCGCGACAGGATTTATCTCTAACTTGCTCATGTCCCCAGGATCCCGGACACAGCCTCCGAGCCCGACTTGGAAGTTCACGCCACCACTGACCCTGTGACTATCCCTCTTGATGACGCCACGGGAAACCCAGACTCCGTCAACGACTTCACAGGGACTCCCTGGCCAGACTCGAAACCGATGCTGATCCCTCAGTCACCGCCGCCTCAGTTCCACGCTCCTTTGCCTGGCCCCGTGCATACACCCCAGATGGTGCCTCTCCAGCACCACCAGCAGCCCCCTCCTCCAGAGCTGTCACCCCAACATCACCCGCAGTTTGCCTCCTTCACACTGCAGCAGTTCCCGGGACCGCCGCAAATGTACCCTGGGCAGCCCCCGATGGGACCCGGTCCAGGCATGCCCCCACCGGGTATGATGCCGAGCAACATGGGACCCGGACCGATGCCCCTGATGGGGCCCAACGTCATGCCTACTGGAGGAGATTGGAGGGTGAGTAATTCAGCCATGTGTATTCTCTTATTCTACTTGTGGCTGTTATAACGTATCCGATGTATAATGTGATGTGTTATGGTGTCCACAGACGGGAGATGGGAAGGTGATTCCAATGACAGAGATGCCCGTGGATATGTACAACCAAGGGAACCCTCCCATGGGCCCGATGGGTCCTATGGGGCCGCCGATGCCTGGTCCTCCTGACATGAACTTCAACATGATGGGGCCTGGTGGCGAAATGGGCCCATACCCATCACAGAACCCCTATGCCCCGATGGGTCCTAACATGTTCCC
>CABEEJ010009742.1:0-17078 GCA_901482245.1 Timema douglasi
CCTTTGTTCGAGTTAATTAGCTCTTTGTTCGGTCCTGGAAATCGACATTCCTTATTACTTCGGTCCTCGACTACGGGTGAGAGGCATTGAGAACAACCCAGAGATTGCATCAACATATTACTAAGGAACATAATGGGCCTATTGTAGCCCCTCCATAGAGGCCACAGAGGCCTGGACCCAACAACACTTTTTGAACATAGAAACAATTGTTTCTTTTTTATTTCATAAGATTTTTGTAAAAATATATTAATATGAAGTGGAGCACCATTCTCTACACACAGTTAATTATTCGATTCGTTATAAAGTATTGCAGTCTCAAGATGATTCATTCCTCGCTCAAATAACCACGCGACTGTACCAGCGCTCGAGACTCCAATGACTAAAATAGAATCCGATATGGGCCAGTCCCTCTCAGATAAGCCCCTTCGTCTAGGGGCAGATATTTCTCAAGATCATCCCACTGCGAGCTCAACAGTAGCTAATCGGGCCAGTTTGAGCGAGCCCGCGATTCGATAAAGATGGTTTGTATTTTGTTTTAGCGTGTATGCGTCTTTATTCTAGTTTGTGTCAAAGACCAAATAAGTAAGACGTAAGGTGACGAGTGATTAATTTATAAATAAAGTAGATTCTTTAGTAAGACTCATGCGGGAGTTTTTTTTCATTAAACCTGCAAGATAAATTTTAAATTTAACGGTTAGAAGTATATCAGCCTGGTGACTTTACATCTATGCAGGAGAGATCAGGTAAACGTCTCAAGAGAAGTTCTGGCTGGACTGGAAACCTCAAGGACGCAGACGTCGGGGCGGAACAAGGATGACTTTGCGAAGAACCGTCGACGAAGTTTGGAAAAGTCATGAGGGAAAACCCTAAAGGGTTGAAGAGAATCGACTTGCTTACTTAACGACAGTGAAATTGGGTTCATTTGAATTTATTTTTTTCATCTTAGAATATTATTTTTTTACGATTTTGTTAATATTTTTCTATCATGGTAAAATGTTTTGACTAGTCTCAATACAACAGTGTAATTTTTAAGTAGACTACAGAAAACCACATCACGAAGAAACGCTTTATTTACGCGTTCACCAAAAATTGAGATCAGAATCTTCTCGATGGATGCAGCAGAAATGTAGGTTGCAACACAACTTAAAACAGCTGGTCATCAATATATTTAACTGTCTAGTGGGTAAACAGATATTTAAGATTATTGTCACGACGAATGTTCAAAATGATTGTCTTTTGTAATAAACAAATCAGCCCAAAATGAGAAAGGCACACACGCTTTTTATTTAACGAGCTATTCAGAATAATTTCCCAAAAGTTGACGCAGCTGTCTTCTTGTATCTTACTTTGTAGGCGCATACGCAATGATTTATTCGTTGGTTTAGGCGCTTACGCACTGTTTGAGTCAGTTGGTCGGTTTTGAAATTTTGTTTGTACTTCCACGCCGATTTTATCGATAAGCGTGGACTGAGCCGAAATTGTCTCCAATAGTAGTACAAAACGGCCAAAGCAGTTAGAGCTGATTTATTGTGATTGGCTTGTAGCTCTTCACGTGACCACTCTCCAAGTATGAATCCACAGTTAAGGGCCCTACAAGACGACACGATTTAGTCAGGGGGTCGGGCCGATTTTGTCAGATCAGGCGCAATATCGGGTCGTGTGTAGGTGTGTCACCCGACAAAAATGTTCCTATTTAATGTCGGGTGATGTCGGACGACCGGCGCCTCCAACCGCAACGACCGTCCGACCAAATCGTGTCGTCTGTAGCGTTGTCGGGTGATTCAGCGTGTCAGTTGTACTAGAAACACGGGCGCGAGAAGTGTGTATGCAGGTAGAAATATCATATGTGGTGACCTGGTGGTCTAGGGACTTCAGGTGCTGGACTTCTGTGCAGGGGGTCCGGGGTTCAATCCTCGGCCCCGGCACAGATTACCAAACCCTTCCTTCACCTCTGACAAGACGTGTATTAATCACAGCTTGTGAATTTGTGGAATGCCAGGCCTCCACCGTGGTTCGGATTCCATGTTAAACTGTAGGTCCTCCATTTCATCTCACAATCACCCTACCATTACACATTAGCGTAAGTGTGTATAGCCCGAACGGGTAGTAAGACGCGGTGCTAATAATAATAATAATAACAATAATATCATATGACTGAATTTTTTCCGTTCAATAAGCCAATTTTTTTGCTCATATTTTTATTTTTCTGGAAGTAATCCCTAACGAGGCTGTTAGCGCGAGTCCAACTTTTTGGTGCTTAGATAATGTAGGAGGCAAGATGCGTATGTCTTTTATTGGAAAAAACCAATAACTGATGAAATCAGACACTAAGTCTGTAGATAACACCTGATTTGATCGGGCCGACTATTGAGCCAACCAGATTGGATCATCTGTAGGACCATTTATGGAAGGGGTGGGGGGTGAGAATCTCAGTATCCCTGACTGGGATAGGAACCCTGACCGCTTTAGCGGTTACATATCAGACTAGATGTGACTGACGATATTGTCGGCGTGACCACAGGCACGGGTCCTATCAATGTTTCAATTCCATATTTTCTCTTATTACAAATCCGCCGCCTCCACCTTTACTGAGCACAGGTTTATATTTGTTTCACTTCCTGAATTTCTGAGAACTGTTCATCAAGGGAGTTGAAACTATTTAACGAGGCAGTGAGGGGCGTTGCTGGCTCGTACCCACGTGTCGTGTCAGGTCGACAAATTGGCGTGTTTCTCTTCTTTTTCCCAAAGAGCTCAAAGTTCGGCGTTTCACAATGGCGGACTACGCAAGGATTTGAATTAAATATTAGCTTAATGATCCTGCGACATTCTATTCGGTTTCGCCGTCTCCAAAAAAATGTGTGAAAAAACATGTTCCCCTCATTACCGGCGAAAGTGTATACAGCTGATATAACAAGTTTTGATCGTCTGCGCAATTTGTTTACGTGCGCCGCGTCTTACTACCCGTCCGTAGTATCCACAGGTACACTAATGGTAAAGGGATGCGTAACAGGGAATGTAAACCCACTTCAGTGGCCGAATGGTCTAAGGCGTCACTCTCGCGTTTGACTGACCTGCTGAAGGGAGGATCAGGGTTCAAATCCCAGTCGAGTCTAATGAAAGTGGTTTTTACTAGATGGTTTCTCCCTCCCCTTCCAAGCAAATGCGGGTATATTTCCTTTAAAATGCTTCCTTCCTCATCCCTACCCCATTAGAGTAATGATATATGTGTATAACCTGAACAGGTAGTAAGACGCAGTGATAAAACAAAAAGGAATGTACCCGCATTAGCGTGAAGAGAGAGTGGAAAATTACTAACGGAAAACCATCCTCACTAGTCTAAACCCACTAAGGATTCTAACCCCGATCTCCCCGTCACCGAAAATTTAGATTATATGAGGTTGGTGTCTTGGCCTGCGTGCCCACCGATGTGTTATTTCCAAATGGAAGTGAAAGGTACTAACTTGTCCCTACCGGAATAAAAACCATACAATACAATATACCTGGGCAATGAAATCGAACTAGAGACCATTGGCTTGGTACGCCAACGCTTTTATCACTGAGCTAGCCAGGAGTCATCCTGTGCCAAGACCCCAAGGGTTATTACTCACTAATATTTTAAGGCAGAATCTGTTATGGACGTGCGGAGATCGTCTGCTACATGTGGGTTATCAAGTTAAGTTTTCTCATTTTTTTTTTAATATATTAAAAAGTGCAATTTCCCGGTCTTGAGGAATAAACTTCAGTTCTATTTATATGCATGTGTGTCTTTTCTCAAGCTCAACGAACTATCCATTTTCTCGCCAGACCACCTCTTCTTATCCGTCCACCACGATCACAAGCCGGTCCCCTTCTTATTATCCAGCCATCACGATCACAGGCCGGACCTACTCTTCTTATCCGTCCACCACGATCACAGGCTGGACCACCTCTTCTTATCCGTCCACCACGATCACAGGCTGGACCACCTCTTCTTAATCCGGCCACCACGATCACAGGCTGGACCACCTCTTCTTATCCGTCCACCATGATCACAGGCCGGTCCACCTCTTATTATCCGTTCACCATGATCACAGGCCGGTCCACCTCTTATTATCCGTTCACCATGATCGCAGGCCGGACCACCTCTTCTTATCCGGCCACCATGATCACAGGCCGGTCCACCTCTTCTTATCCGTCCACCACGATCACAGGCCGGTCCACCTCTTCTTATCCGTCCACCACGATCACAGGCCGGACCCCCTCTTATTATCCGTTCACCACGATCACAGGCCAGACCACCTCTTCTTATCCGTCCACCACGATCACAGGCCAGACCACCTCTTCTTATCCGTATCACCATGATCACAGGCCGGTCCACCTCTTCTTATCCGGCCACCACGATCACAGGCCAGACCACCTCTTCTTACCCGTCCACCACGATCACAGGCCAGACCACCTCTTCTTATCCGTCCACCACGATCACAGGCCAGACCACCTCTTATTATCCGTCCACCACGATCAGAGGCCAGACCACCTCTTCTTATCCATCCACCACGATCACAGGCCGGACCACCTCTTCTTATCCGTCCACCACGATCACAGGCCGGACCACCTCTTTTTATCCGGCCACCATGATCACAGGCCGGTCCACCTCTTCTTATCCGTCCACCACGATCACAGGCCAGACCACCATCTTCTTATCCGTCCACCACGATCACAGGCCAGACCACCTCTTCTTATCCGGCCACCACGATCACAGGCTGCACCACCTCTGCCCACCCATCCAATCTCCCCCTCCCACCGTATTAATAGATTATATACGCCGGTCGGAAAAAAGGAGTCCGAAAGCGGTCCCACAACACCCAGGGACCTACCCACTATATCTTCACGTCTCCTACACCTAGGAATCCTACTCTCCCTTCTTTCCCACCACCCCTATACTTCACCCCTTCAAGACAAAATGAGCCTCGAAACACTCTTCTCTCTCTTAACGTCACCCCAACTACCCGAAACTACCTCGACTCCTTCCGCCACCCGAACCTCCTTTTCCCCATCCACCCGGATCAGGCCCACCTATACCCTACGGCCCATAGCTACTCCACCCTGAGCCTACCAGTTCTCTACCCGCATCTCAACCCATACTCCAGCCAAAAGGATCAGAGGATACAAAAGATGCACCAAGCCCACCTACAGTAGGCCCATGGCTTCTTTGGTGCTGACTGACAGCTTTGAAACGTTACCAGACCAAATTATGTATCTCTACGCCGAACCGTATGATCTGCAAAAACATGTGTTTAGCAGCTGTCAGAAGTCAGCTGTGAGCTGTCAGTCAGCACCAATGTTGATTGTCAGAAGTCAGCTGTGCGCTGTCAGTCAGCACCAAAGAAGCCACGGGGTTACTGTAGTCCCAGCTAAGAAGACACCGGGAGTCATTCAGTAATCCAGCGATTCTTAGCCGGGGGGCCGCGAAAGGTTTTTTGGAGTGTTTCGGAAGAATAATTTAAAACGTTATTTGCTTATTACTGAAGTCAATTATCTTAAATTTTACGTTTTGGAATTAAAAAAAAAATCGATGACCGTAAGTATGTAAGTACAGTAGACTCGATTTTTCGGGGTAATGGAGGGGAAGCACGTATAATAGAAATCACGGATAGTACATTTAATTCCCATCTGTTTACCACCACCATTCAAAATTTCTGCCCTTTGTTTCTACTTATTTATGGGAAAAGGGTTTTTTCAAAATGGTAAATATTATAACGAAGAAGCGAAATCGACTACGAATAGAATCCTGCATGCAATTAGCAATTATGTGATGCAATTGAAACAAGAATAGACAGATTAGTGAAAAGTGTTCAATATCAGAAGTCCCATTAAACACATTCAGGTAATTTAATTTGTTTGTTATTATAATCAGTTAATAACACCACTATTTTATAATAAATCTTAACGAATAATGTGTTAGTAAAAACTAGGGGCCCGCGAAAATATTTTAGGATATTTAGGAGGCTGTGAGTATTAAAAGGTTATTATTATTATTATTATTATTATTATTATTATTATTATTATTATTATTAGCACCGCGTCTTACTAGCCGTTCGGGTTATACGCACTTACGCTAATGTGTAATGGTAGGGTGATTGTGAGATGAAATGAAGGACCTACAGTTTAACGTGGGATCCGAACCACGGTGGAGGCCTAGCATTCCTCACATTCACAAGATGTCTTGTCAGAGGTGAAGGAAGGGTTTTAGTAATCAGATAAATCTGTGCCGGGACAGAGGATTGAACCCCGGCCGACAGCACAGAAGTGTGACACCTTACCCCCTAGACCGCCAGTTCACCCTATTAAAAGGTTAAGAACCACCGCAGTAATGGACGGAACTTTTCTGAAAAGCCTCAAACCCAAACCAGAATAATTACCTCCATCTCAGAGTCACCCAGTGGGACGACAAATTAAAAGATCTAAACTTTCTTAGACAAATAAAGTAATTTTTAACAGGATCACAAGAGAACATTCTGATGTAATTGAAGGATTGTTTTAGTGGTTTGAAAGGGTTCCACACTGCCATTACCATAAGGTATAACGTAGTGTGAGAATATTATTTCACTCCACGACTCAATTAAAATATTGCTATACAAAATATATTAGGCCTACATATCTCTTTAAAATGAGATAGTCATTCAAATTACAATTCTGATTTCCAAGATTATTTTGGCTATGTAGAAAGAATAGTTAAAAAATATTATGCTTACTAGTGAGCAAGAAATGTTGGAAAAGATAAGGTTAAAGGGTATTTTTCCTCTATTTTAGAAATGAGACATGCTCTGCTGCTACAGTAGCCCCATGGCTTCTTTGGTGCTGACTGACAGCTCAAAGCTGACTTCTGACAGTCAAAATTTAGGTATATACCTAAATTTATGACTGTCAGAAGTGACAGCTGATAAACACATGTTTTTGCAGATAATCTTGTTTGGTGTAGGGATACGTATTTTGGTCTGGTAACTTTTTAAGCTGTCAGTCAGCACTAAAGAAGCCATGGGGCTACTGTAGTTACTACTAGAGAAACCATATTTATACACTGGTTTTGTTCCATTCTGGGAGGCTTTTAATTCTACCAAAATACTACCATACAGCAGGATTCCGATACGAAATAAGGCCTTCCAGAACGGAACTACTACCAAAATCATTGTGTACTAGTCCCCCTACATTTCTTGAATGGTGTTGCCATGCATTGTAAAATAAAAAGTACGATTTTGGACAGACAAAATGGACCAAATATCCCCTCTTGATACTCTCTAGAGCTACGAATTGTCAGCACATGTGCACATGCTGGCTTTCCACTGCGTGGCACAAAAGGCTTTTGCCTGAATTCTCCAGCAGTACTGATGATTGACTGAGGCTTAGCACGTACCTCGCTAAAATAAGATACCTGAAGTGTGGTCACGTGACAAGCTCTAAACCAATCAGCGGGGCACAATCACATCTTGGTCTGCACTTCTCTATCAAATCGAGGCAGAAGAACCATTAAGATCTCAAAAACAACCGACTTAATCGTTGCGTATGCGCCTAAAATCAACTTACTCGACGCGCGCACGCCCCTACAAATTGAGATACAAGCAGACAGTCACGTCTACTGTTGGAAAATGATTTGAAATAACTCCTTAAATAAAAATATGTGCGTGGGTCGTTCTCGTTATGTGTTGATTTGTTTCGCTACACAAAAATATAATAATAATAATAATAATAATAATAATAATTATTATTATTATTATTATTATTATTATTAGCACCGCGTCTTACTACCCGTTCGAGTTATACGCACTTACGCTGATGTGTAATGGTAGGGTGATTGTGAGATGAAATGGAGGACCTACAGTTTAACGTGGAATCCGAACCACGGTGGAGGCCTGGCATTCCCCACATTCACAAGATGTCTTTTCGGAGGTGAAGGAAGGGTTCACAATAATAAGAAAACATCCCATCTCGACAATGATATAAATGCTCCATTTATATAAAGGAATATTAACTATATTGAATTAGCTGTTGTTGTTTTTTTTTAGTTTTTATCGCAAAACATTATGGGTCTACATATACTCCCGCTAGCGTGTGCTTTTCTGTATCAGTCGAGTAGATTATGTTCTCAATTTTCAGCGAAAGTGTGAACCGAGCTTAAGGAACGTCATGTAACAAGGCCTATTGGAGACCACCCACACTCATCACTACCAATAGGAAGGTTGGAAACAGGATGAAAATACACACATATCTAATTGTTTTACTTGGTGACCTTGCGGTCTAGGGGTAAGGTGTCAGACTTATATGCTGGCGGCCGGGGTTCAATCCTCGGTCCCGGCACAGATTTATCTGATTACCAAACCCTTCCTTCACCTCTGACAAGACATCTTGTGAATGTGGGGAATGCCAGGCCTCCACCGTGGTTCGGATTCCACGTTAAACTGTAGGTCCTCCATTTCATCTCACAATCACCCTACCATTACACATTAGCGTAAGTGCGTATAACCCGAACGGGTAGTAAGACGTGGTGCTAATAATAATAATTATTATTATTATTATTTTAGACCCAGCGTGGGTTCGAGAAGGCGGTCTCTTACACCTGTAGTCGTCACCCTAGCGTTGAGTCTTCACTAGAGTGGTATGGTCGAGTGTCGACGTGACAAATAATCATCTCTAGAACTAGTTCTATGTGAATCACTTTCTCCATTTAGGACGTCTGCTTTGTCCATCCCTGCTTTGACAGATCAGACACTAGCCTGGTATTACCACAATCTGGAGGAACACAACTTTGGTATTACCAGCAATACTAGCGCTGTTTGTCTTCAATGTCTGATCAGTGGAACTAAAGATTAGCCAGACCCATATTTCTCGGACCTTGTCGCCAACACAGAACAGACTTCTTTATTTTATTTAGCCGCATTTTGCTATAATAATAATAATATTTAGCACCGCGTCTTACTACCCGTTCGGGTTATACACTTTAAGTACTAATTACGATAATGGATTAGGAAATGGTAAGGTTGAATTAGAGGAAGTGAACCCGTATTTGCGTGGAGGGAGAGTGGAAAACCATATAGGAAAAACCTCCCCAGTTCACCCGACCGAGATTCGAACCTCGATCTCCCCGTCCTCAGCAGTCGAGCTCAAACACGACTAGCGCGTTAGCCAACTACGCCACCGAGGAGGGTCATTTTGCTATAAGACTACACTTATGGGTTAGTATTTACAAAGGTTGGATTAATAGAAAGTGTGCCCACATTTGCGTGGACACAGACTGGAAAACATTTAGGAAAATAATAATTGAATACACCCGACCGGGATTCGAACACCAATCTTGTCGTCCTCTGCAGTCCAGTATATTGCGAGAATGACGCCGTAGATCGTTTGGTCACTGAAGCGAGTTCTTTTTTTATTATTAAATATCAGAGATAATTAGCCAGGATATTTTCTCTTGCCTTTTGTTTATTTGTGTTTGTGTTTGTGTTTATTTCCCGTGCACGTGTCGAAGGAGACCCATCCCTAATTTGAATCCCACAATCTCACAGAACACGAAACACTAAGTATCTGAATATTCCGAGAAATGATATAGAAAACCATCTCGAGAGGTTCATCTTGACAAAACGCGAAACAGTTTTAATATGTAATTTGGTGTGTGGGATATCTCTAGGAGTGTCCATTGTTCTGGTGTGTGCCCGGGTATGCCATTAGCTCTTGCGAGACGCAAACAATCGAAATCTTGGGAAAATGTGTTGTTTGTTCCTTCAGGGAAAGGGGGTAGCGGGGGATCTGAGAGGAGGGAGAGGGAGGGTCAAAGTTGAAGGAGGTTTTGTGATGAGGTTTTGAACCTTATTGTCTGTTTTGAAGAGCCTTCCTCTGTGTCTGTGTGACTTCTGTGTCTGCGTGTCTGTAATGGGAGACATTCATTTTATTTTGCCGTATTTATTTTAAACTTGATTTAAAAAAAAGTATTAATAGGCTTACGTTTTAGTGCCAAGGTTTGCTGTTTTGTGCGGCGGGTCTTACTACCCATCGGTGATTTCCCCATATCTACACGTGTACATACCCGCCTCGGTGGCGTAGTTGGCTAACGCGCTTGTTGTGTTGAGCTCGACTGCTGAGGACGGGGAGATCAAGGTTCGAATCTCGGTCGGGTGAGCTGGGGGTGGTTTTTCCTAAATAGTTTTCCACTATCATTTCACGCAAATGCGGGTTCACTTCCTCTATTTCAACCTTCCAAATTCCTAGTCCATTAGATTAATTAGTACTTAGAGCGTATAACCCGAACGGGTAGTAAGACGCGGTGCAAAATATTATTATTATTATTATTACACGTCAATTGGCCTAAAGTTTAGGCCAAATGACTTTAGGCCAACCGACTTATGGTGAAATTAATTTCCAGGCACCAGTGGCTGCATGATCTACGACATCACTCTCACAATACGCTTGACTGCCGATGACGGGGAGATTGAGGTTCGATCCCAGTCGGGTGTTAATGAGGGGTTGTGTTTCTTAAATGGTTTCCCACTTATTCCCTTTAAAAAATGCGTTATGGATGAGGATTTAGGTGAAATGTATCCGCATTTGCATGGAGGGAAAGTGGAAATCATTTAGGAAAGAAACACCATCAGTACACCAGACCAGGATTTAAACCCCGATCTCCTCGTCATCGGTAGTCCAGTCTATTGCGAGGGTGACGCCTATAGATAGAGATAAGACCACCAAAACGTATAATATGTGCTAATCCTTGTGTTGGTTTTAATCGATTCCTTGTTCGGACTTAATTACGAAATATTAACTAGAGAAAAGTATTTGCCATGGGTTATGCCATAATCTTGCACATCTTTGACATATTATTAGGTTAATGTAGCTCGGGAGCTAAGGAGAAGCAAAAAAAACAAAAGTTCAACCTTACATCACACTCGGCCACGCTTTATTAATCTAAACGTACTCGTTGTTACAATAAAACGCCAACCCTTTCATAATCCACACACACATGAGCTGTACAAGAGGATTTCGAAGGTGAGCCACAAAATCTCACAAATAAAATTCCCTGATTTTTTTCCTCCCTGATCAAAAAATCCAAATATTGTAACTAAAATTTATATCAAGAATTATTAATGAGATAAATATTTTTAAAACATATAAAAAACTCAATCCGTTTTGAATAATCTTTTTTTTTTCAAATGCACTCAAAAATACGTTTCCATGGTCATTGATTAAAAAAAAAGTGCGTGAATCTGATGCAACGAATACATGTTTCTTCCCTAGAAAGCTAAATATACCATGTTTCTTCCCTAGAAAGCTAAATAAAGCATTTTTCTTCCCTAGAAAGATAAATATACCATTTTTCTTCCCTAGAAAGCTAAATATACCATGTTTCTTCCCTAGAAAGCTAAATAAAGCATTTTTCTTCCCTAGAAAGCTAAATATACCATGTTTCTTCCCTAGAAAGCTAAATATACAATTTTTCTTCCTTAGAAAGCTAAATATACAATTTTTCTTCCTTAGAAACCTAAATAAAGCATTTTTCTTCCCTAGAAGGCTAAATATACCATGTTTCTTCCCTAGAAAGATAAATATACCATTTTTCTTCCCTAGAAAGCTAAATATACCATGTTTCTTCCCTAGAAAGCTAAATATACAATTTTTCTTCCTTAGAAAGCTAAATAATATACAATTTTTCTTCCTTAGAAACCTAAATAAAGCATTTTTCTTCCCTAGAAGGCTAAATATACCATGTTTCTTCCCTAGAAAGCTAAATATACCATGTTTCTTCCCTAGAAAGCTAAATATACAATTTTTCTTCCCTAGAAAGCTAAATATACAATTTTTCTTCCTTAGAAACCTAAATAAAGCATTTTTCTTCCCTAGAAAGCTAAATATACAATTTTTCTTCCTTAGAAAGCTAAATATACAATTTTTCTTCCTTAGAAACCTAAATAAAGCATTTTTCTTCCCTAGAAGGCTAAATATACCATGTTTCTTCCCTAGAAAGCTAAATATACCATTTTTCTTCCCTAGAAAGCTAAATATACCATGTTTCTTCCCTAGAAAGCTAAATATACAATTTTTCTTCCTTAGAAAGCTAAATATACAATTTTTCTTCCTTAGAAACCTAAATAAAGCATTTTTCTTCCCTAGAAACCTAAATATACCATTTTTCTTCCCTAGAAAGCTAAATATACCAGTTTTCCTGATTGAATATATTTAATAAATTTTCTTGCCTTTTCCAGGTTTTCCATTTCTTCCTGAATGTAGCCATCTCGTTTTGATAGGAAGTCCGTTCTTGAAGGACTTTCATACTACAAGTAAGATTCTGTCGACCTCGGGTTATCTTGGGGTAAAGTGCTCGCCTCAGGACCCGATGTTTGTGGGTTCTAACCCAGCCGAGCTCAACGGATTTTTCATGAGCGATAAAAATTCGTAGCACAACTTCCCACGGAGGGAAAGTAAAACCGTCGGTCCCGTGCCGGCTGCGGCATGTAAAAGGAATCTGGAAGGTACGTGAAAATATATTTTCCCGGCAAAATTGGTAGGCTCTTTCGCTCTAGTTCGTAGAAATTCAGCGTGGAGGACAAAGGGGAACCACCACACTCCCTTAATAACATCAAGGTCACTTGGTATGAAGCAGAGAAAGTGCTTTAGTTGTGCTATCATCCCAGCTCGCGTCTAATGTTTATGCCTTAATATTCTATCTCTTTGGGATTATCTGTGAGAAATTTACAAGTGTATTTTGACACGGAATATTTTCATAGCTCCTTCGCATTTTCTTTATTATTCAAAATGGCTGATATGAAAAGTGGGAAATAAAAACAGAATTTAATTTACAACTATTACTATCAAAGAAATGCGGATAAAAAGACATGCATATGTAAAGTTTGCAAAATAATATTATAAACTCCACGATGTAAGTAAATATTAAATCTTTATTAATAATTTACTAAGCTTATCAGTAAGACTGTGTGCATTAATTATTAATATAGGCCTTAGGTCACAAATAAAGAGATTTTCCTGGTCCTTGTTACTAACAAGATTTAGAAAAATAGCTAATTTAAAAATTTAAATTAGAGTTTATTATTATTATTATTATTAGCACCGCGTCTTACTACCCGTTCGGGTTATACGCACTTACGCTAATGTGTAATGGTAAGGTGATTGTGAGATGAAATGAAGGACCTACAGTTTAACGTGGAATCCGAACCACGGTGGAGGCCTGGCATTCCCCACATTCACAAGATGTCTTGTCAGAGGTGAAGGAAGGGTTCGGTAATCAGATAAATCTGTGTCGGGACCGAGGATAGAACCCCGGTCGTCAGCACAGAAGTCCGACNCTGGCATTCCCCACATTCACAAGATGTCTTGTCAGAGGTGAAGGAAGGGTTCGGTAATCAGATAAATCTGTGTCGGGACCGAGGATAGAACCCCGGTCGTCAGCACAGAAGTCCGACACCTTACCCCTAGACCACCAGGACACCCAGCTTTCTATTGATCCCTTTACTTCACTTTTATCCTCATCTGATGAGTGATTTAATGGGTGCTGTCATGAATAATCCCGCCAGTTGTGAGGATCGTAGTATCATACGATTTTTGTTAACGGAAAACCTTAACGATGCCGAAGTTTATCATCGGATATGTAAGGTTTACGAGCTTGATGTCATGAGTGAAAGTAAGGTGAGACAATGGGTTCGTTTGTTTAAAGAAGGTTTTTTTAACAATATAGGGCCATTTTTAGAATTATTTAAGTATTGTTTTTATTTCAATGTTTAAAACTCTCCGTATAGAAGGTATCTACATTAACAAGGGAAATCCTATCTTAGCTTTCCATGACATCACAGGTAGGCAAAAAGTCAGTAGTGACAGCAGACTGAGCGCGCATTCGTACATCGACCGGAGTATAATGAGATTAATGATTGGCCCACGCATGAGGGACATGTGGCAACCTCTTGGTTAAGTACACGTCGGCAAATCGGTGTTGCCTCATTGCGTCAGCGAGTTGCAGGGAGGTTAAGTGTGGGAGGAGGGGGAGGTATGACCCGGAGACCTTCAATCAGGAGGAAACTGTTTATAGACTCTGTTAGCTTTCAATGTACCGAGGATATAGTCACAGAAACAAAGAGCAATTAAATTACATACATTACAGCTTGTGTTCCTCGTCGAAGCACTAAGGGGCCCACCCCACCTACAGGGGCGCTTTGACGCGTTGCACATATCGAAATATCCAGCGTTATCTAACGGGCGCCGTTTCGCTATCAAAGGGCTATTTATAAAGATGGGGAATGTTCCGTTAGGGAAAATTTACCGGAAAAATTCTCACTTAATTTTGGAAAAAAATCTTTTTACTTGAAAAAATTGCCATCCATTTAAATGGAAGGAATTTCGATCGAGATATCCCTAATTACAAATTGCATCCTTCAGTTTAATTTCTCCCGAGGAAGTTAACACAAGAAACATTATTATTATTATTATTAGCACCGCGTCTTACTACCCGTCCGGGTTATACGCACTTACACTAATGCGTAATGGTAGGGTGATTGTAAGATGAAATGAAGGACCTACAGTTTAACGTGAAATCCGAACCACGGTGGAGGACTGGCATTCCTCACATTCACAAGATGTCTTGTCAGAGGTGAAGGAAGGGTTTGGTTATCAGATAAATCTTTGCCGGGACCGAGGATTAACATTATCAAATGAGTTACAATAAAGTAATAACAGAGATTACTCTCACACTCACGTATAGACTACAGCGCTTTGTGGTTGAACGTGTCACTAACGTAAGGTCTGCATTAGACCAGATATGTTAATACTAAGGAGCTCGCCTCGGTAAGCGATAAATTACCGCGCAGACTCTTAAGGGACGGTCTTAGTAAGCACGCGCGCTTGAAAGATAGGTGCTAGGAAAACTTGTCATTTTGACATTTTATTAGCATCGATAGGTTTATCACACTTGCTACTAACGGCCTAATTTAATTGGTAAGACCATAAACTATACCGGTGTATATATATATATATATATATATATATACACGAATGTATAAAACTGATATGTTAAAATATTTCAATATTATCAAAGTAGGCCTTTACAAATAAGAATCACCATTAGCATGGAGAGAGGATGAGAAAATCACAACAATAAATCACTTGTCAAAAACCCACCCTGAGTTCACTGAGCCAAGATTCGAACCTTTGCCTCCTCGTCAACAACTATCGAGAGCTATCTGCTAATCACGCGCTCGCTCGCTCACACGCTTGTCAGTCTGGCCACCCCAGTCACTCACGCGCTCGCTCGCACGCTTGTCAGTCTGGCCACCCAGTCGCTCACGCGCTCGCTCGCACGCTTGTCAGTCTGGTAGAACCCCAAGTCCCCTTTCCACACGAGAGGAATTTTATCGCGCGATGTTTTTTGTCGCACAAGTTTTATCAGCTGAGATACATTGGTTCAAATGTTAGCGTCCACACAGGGAGAGAAAATATCGCGCGGTAAAATTCCCGCGCCACCGCTCTAGGACAGTCGCTTGTATCTAGCGACGAGATTATTAGTCGCGTGGGGAAAATACCGCAAATCGACCTTGAGATACAGTGAGTCTTTCAGTCTAGGGGGAGTAAATCATGCGATCAGTCCGCTGTCGGAGCTTTTTTTAGGTAGAACATTTCGTATAACCATGGTTTGCGATTTTAAAAAAATTGGGCCTTCAATGTACATGATTAAGATAAAAAAGTGTTGTCTATGCACTTTTCAATCATTACACGTATCAAGTTGACAAGCAAACTCGACGTAAATGCCCCTTTTTTCAGATGGTGAGATTACATTTCTCATATCTGTATCAACTTTAAGTAAAACTTGGTGACAAACAATGAAACAATTCGTCAAATGTTGCCGAAAATACTTGAAAAACTTATCTTCATACCGGGGTAGTCTAGCAAAATTTAAACTAAAATCACCTTCAAGTAATCCACAGCTAATTATAGGGTGTACCCAAAACCACCTTCTATTTTCACTTACCCGCCTCGGTGGCGTAGTTGTCTAACGCGCTTGCCGTGTTGAGCTCGACTGCTGAGGACGGGGAGATCGAGGTTCGAATCTCGGTCAGGTGAACTGAGGGTGGTTTTTCCTAAATGGTTTTCCACCCTCCCTCCACGCAAATGCGGGTTCACTTCATCTAATTCCATCTTCCCCATTCCTAATCCATTATAGTAATTAGTACTTAAAGCGTATAACCCGAACGGAGTAAGACGCGGTGCTAAATATATATATATTTTTTCACTTTTTGTCATTCTGTGTAGCAAAATGTATGTATCCAACACACAGTTTACGTCGTGAGACAGAGTGTATTGTACACTACGTCAAAAGTACAAGTGAATATGGGAAACAAGCTAGATTTTTCCCTCCCGTCAGAATTGATCGCGTGGATAAAGGTTCGCGTGACAAAAACATCGCGCGATAAATAGACTACCTCTCGTGTGAAAGGGTAAAAACGCAATATTTATATCTAGATACGTTATTTCAAAATATGGTTCACGCCAAAATAAAGTCGAAAGATTCAAACAGGGCTTTTTTTCTCCCCCTTATCAACCCTAAAGTCCAAGTTTTATTAATAGAAACAAAATGTGTGAAAATGTGAGATTATCTCATTTTCAAAGACTGTAATCATATTTGTGGAGCTATGAGACTAGGCTTGGTGAAAACAGGGCTCTAGATTTAGCCTTCCTCTAACAAATACAATAATTGTTAAGATATTTGAGAACTAGCGGCGAGCTTTCCTCTTTTCCTTGAGATTAGAAGTTTCGTAATTTTATTTCCCCTCTTGTGGTAGGTGAAGGGCGAAATAGAGTACAAGCTTATACAGAATATAGACATAGTTACAGTACACGACACTGACCATGTTGTCTGACAGTGATTGATACTTTATCGCTGACTGAGGCGGCCGCCTTAGCTACCAAACTGTTTTAAGGTACAGTAGCCCCGTGGCTTCTTTGGTGTTGAGTGACAGCTCACAGCTGACAGCTGACGGCTTTGAAAAGTTACCAGACTAAATTATGTATCCCTACGCCGAACCATATGATCTGCAAAAACATGTGTTTAGCAGCTG
>CABEEJ010009743.1:0-17070 GCA_901482245.1 Timema douglasi
TATTAATATAATATGGCACATTTCCCCCCCCCCCAAACATAATTGCTTTAGCTGAAACTGACATTTACAGAAGTGAGTCAGCATTTGCGTGGAGGGAGAGTTAAAAAATGCCTCTAGTTTACCCTGGTAAGATTTGAACCTCAAACTCATCTCTTTAACACTTTTGGTATTAATATAATATGTCACATTTTTTTTCCTAAATATAATTGCTTTAGCTGAAACCGGCATTTACAGAAGTGAGTCAGCATTTGCATGGAGGGAGGGTGAAAAAATGCCTCTAGTTTGCCCTGGTAAGATTTGAACCTCAAACTTATCTCTTTAATACGTTTGGTATTAATAAAATGTGTTAAAACTTTTCCCTAAACAATTGCTTTAGCTGAAGTCCACATTCTCAAAGTGTGTTCACCATAAAAAATAATCGTGCCGTTGTGATACAGGTAGCCCCAAGTGTTTAGTCATAATATATAGCTGTTTTAAGTGAAATTTATTTCCGTAGTTTATGTTTATATTATTAAAACAAGTCATTTTATCAACCGAGCTTACGTATTAAGATACTTTTCGTTTGAATTTGTTCAACTACTTACATCAGTAATTAACGTGGCGGTTTATTGAACAAAGAGCCTAAGATTTTATTTTTGAGCTGTGAAAAAATATATATTTGAGGAGATTATAGTCTTATATTCTCGTAATGTATTGATAGCAAGAATATAGGGTGTTGTTTCTGACGCCTGCATAATGAGTGGATAGACAACCCGCAGCACTTAACACAAAGAATGTTAGACTACAGTCCAGGGGTTAGTCAAATTTGTGTTTATAACTGCGCTCTTTAAACTGTGTGATGGCTAAGAAAATGTGTTTAACCCGTTTCAAAAACATTTGTTTAGTTATCATGAGCTACTATCTGCCGCCTATATTTGATTAATTGAAAGATGTATCTAGATTCTTCTGTATACGTAACAAGCATTACTTTAGTTTATAAAATAAGCACAACTTTTAAGATTATGTGTAGTTGATAAAAAAACGACGGCAAAAAATTGGCAGAGGAAATGTACAACCTTAAACTAAAAACATGAACCTTGTTAAAGCTAATGAAAAAAATACAATTTATTATTCAGTCTGCAATGTGTAAGCATACATAAGAACAATTAATTTTAGTAAACAATTATATTTGTACAAGTGGCGTGGAATTAAAAAAAGTACGCCCTATCTTCATTAGGAAAGTTTGTAAGTGCCAGCCAGACACAAATTTAGTCCAAGAAGGATACACTCTCATTTTCATCCCCTGTTTGGATTCGAGCCAGTGTCCCTTGGCACTGCATACATATAGGTTTTCTCTCTCTCTCTTTAAATTGGTTACTATTCCATTGGATTTGTTTACAATACACACACATCATAAATGAAAGTGTACAGACTTATGTTTACTCGCGGTGAAACGTGAATTTAATAAATGTCTAAAGTGTCGATTATAATTTTCTGTCTCTGTACAGAAAATGAACCCGTGACCATGAGGTTACTATACAGACACTAAAATGATGCTTGATATTTGATCGATCACTTTGTAAAACGTCAATTATAATTTTCTGTCTTTGAACTCGGGACTCATTAAATTCTTTAATGGATTATGAACAAAATAGCTGACAGGGCAGTTACTTTAAAGTCTAAACCAGTATTTTCGCTTATGCTTGGGAATTGAACCAGGGACTCCCCCACTGGCTCAGTATAAATCGTACAGGTACTAAGACGTATGGGGTTAGATTATGTAGGAGTTTTAATGAACGTTTTTAAGTAGCAATATAGTTATACCTACTCTAAACTGTAAACACCCGGATTCTCTTATACACTAAACGAACTAGTACAATCTCCCAGCTGCCAATTGGTTTCGAGCTAGTGACGATCTAACGGTGATTTGTGCGAGAGAGAGAGCTACACATATAGTATATTTTCAGACTAGTGGCCACTTACATATCAGCCGGTCAAGGGTGTCCAAATCTGCCCAAACAGAGGGGGGCGCATTTCCACCGGCGTAGAGGGGTACCGGTGGTAGGGGCGCAGGTGAGAGGATACCGGGGGAGGGCTTGAGGACGACGTCATTGGCTTCGTGTGTGGCACCGATACGTAAGGGCGTCTCCTGGGGGGTCGATGTCGCAACACCTGACGGTATGCATCCCCGAAGATCCTCGTCCAAACCGTATGGATCCCAGTAGTCTGAAATTAAATAAATACATATTAATTAGCATTTACAGGGAAAAAACAACACCATCAAGTCTCTAATATATATATTTGTAGGCTGTTAATTACCCTTGGACCAGTCACCATCGGCTCTGCAAATCCCATTTTCGGTAAACTGTAGCAGCTGGTCCAGGCTATTGGGCTCCTCCGGTTGTACACCCCCAACAATCATTGGGGGCTCATCAACTAACAAAGGAAAGAACACCATTGTACGCCCCAGATGTATTAAGCAAAAAAAACCTTTAAAATATACAAAACTATTTAAAAAAACATACCTGAGGGTAGATAATTTTCTAGCGACTCAAAGCTCATGTTGGTGTTCGCGTCTGTCTATTACAAATTGAAATGACCGATTGTGATTACTGGCGCCCTATTTATAGCCATCTCAAAGGGTTTGCCGACTGTAATGACCTAACTACTGTAATGTGTCTCTGCGCATGCGCAATACAGATATATCCATAAGACCATTTTTAGATCCCGTTATTCATTAGATTGCTCCTAACTACCGACGCGAACAGACTTGTCTGCTCCTGCAAACGGGGGGTACACTTTAGCGTTGAATTATGGCGCACAAGTGGTGAAAACATACCCTCCCTCCATGCAGCTGAAGGTTCATTTTTTCTTTCTATTCGTCATGGAAGATTATCAAAATTTATATGTTTTAAGCGATGTTCTACTTTTAACAAACATCTTCGAATACTTCAGCTCTTTGTGTTTTGAGTATTATAAATTAGACTGTCTAAATTTTTTAAAGATGCCTAATGTTAAGTTGGAACTGGGTCGGCAACCCTTGATCCCCTAGCACTGAAGTCTGACACCCTACCCCCCTAGACCACCAGATCACCTCACGGTCACAAACTGCCCAACGAGTTTTTTTCATTCACCGTGGGTTTCCCACCCTCCCTCCGCGCAGCTGAAGGTACATTCAAGTGAGGAGGCCCTTGTCTTTTAACACATAATATGATTTCAGCACTTATCCCACTCTTGCATCATACGACTGCATATCTGGTGATAGTTGATTATTTTAATAAGAGAGCCCGTTGAAAGCGCTATTTCGGACAATGGAATATTGTTTTAGCCAAGAAAACACTTATTATTAATTGGTCAGAAATATTGTTCTCTGAAAAATAACATTCATTTAATATTTTTATTACAGGCATAAGTAATTCCGTGAAGGTCGGTGTTTGATTCCGCGACAAGTTACTCGAGAAAATCGAGATACATTACCTCTGGTACCCCCCCCTAGACCACCAGATCACCTCGCGCTCACAAACTGCCCAACGAGTTTTTTTAGTTCACCCTGGGTTTCCCACCCTCCCTCCACGCAGATGAAGGTACATTCAAGCGAAGGAGGCCCTTGTCCTTTAACACCTAATGTAGAGTGTGACGTCACACTCTACGTATTACCCGCGCTGTTGAACTGTGAACCCGCCGTGTTCGACGATAGAGGGCAGGTCACTTAGTGTATTTCCTCTACCGTCCGCGCGGGCGGGACGTGAGTTCAACCCTGTTAAATTGATTTACAATAGTTCAATCAAGGCGGTCAGTTAACTCAGTTCAGTCAGTCCTGCTCGGATCAGTGAATCCACTAGCATTCATCTTTGTACGACCAACCTTTAAACAGCTGTGCTGAAAATTACCTTGTACTATTACTGAATGTAGTCCAAGTCGTACTTCAAGTGTTACTAAACTGTTTAAAGTACTAACAGTAAAATAAATACAATGAAACAAATAAATACTGGTTTTCTAAAAGTTCTACAATTCATACAAAGGAGGTTTCACTAATATGGTTTCGGCACTTATTTTTACTACAGGCATAGGTAATAACGGGAAGGTCGGGGTTTGATTCCACGACAAGTTACTAGGTTCTTTATGTTAATAACTTCGAGCTATATAAAAATCCCCATCTGACAGGGATTAAAACCCTGTTTCCTCCCATCTTTAGCAGTCTAGTCTATTGCGCAAGTAGCACCTTAAACCATGTGGTCATTCTCAGGATTCGAACCCCTCATGACTACGCACAGGGTGTGTGTGTTACTTACAATTACACCTATATTTTATTAGAACCAATGGGGTAGTAAGACGCGGTGGTAGAGCAGTTGAACATTGCATGTCTACGTTCATGAGATGTGCTAGTTGAACTGACTGTCAATGGTACTTTTCACGGACGGTGGAATGGGGGTTGATGAGACTGTCTATTCCTGGCGATTCAAGGCAATGACTCCTTGATGTGTCGAGGTTAATGCTTGGTTCATCAGCCTCAGGTGGAACAACCTCGGCTCTGGGGGGTGAGGGGAAATTCCAGTGCCAGAAATGTGAAAGGGAGAAATTGAGCAACAGACGACATTGTGTGCTCTCAGTCGTTGAGTTGATGTAAATGAAAGAGGTTCACCCCTCGTGTCACTGTAACCAAAGGATACACGCATGCTATGAACCATTTATCATATTCCAGTCGCCGCCAACCATGTTCTAATAAACTACAACGCCCTAAGACTCCAACACCTCTATCCTACCAATTAATTAATTAATTAATTAACAATAATTAATCAGCAAGAATCAACACCACTGCTGCCTGGCAATACTCGTTATAGCCCTCGGCCTCTATAGAGAAAGGTTCTAATCGATGAATAAAAACTCCAACACCTCTATCCTACCAATTACTTAATTAACAATAGTCCAGGAGGGGGGCAGGAGGAGGAATAACGGTAAATCATACGGATGTGGACAGTATGTTAATGAGCATCTCAAGGAGGTATGAGGTAGTGGAGCCATACGACCCGAACACTACTAACAAGCTATCTCAAAATCCACTGTAACAATTTTTATTAAATTTTGTATCTGGGCATTGTTTATCATTAGAAACAAATGGCTGTTCTAATCATCCCATGAACATAATTTTAAGGATAATTTACATAAGCAGATATTGCCAATTTTAATCATATCTTTGTAAGTATTTGAGACACGAAATGACTCATTATGTATGGTTGTAGTAAAATTAAAAATTAAAAAAAAACCTTTACTTGAAATATATTTTCATAAAACAAATAGAGGTCTCTCCATAAATTACTTAATAAATTTTTTTTCATTATTTTGACCCTCTATCTCCCCAAATCTGCCTACTTAAGGGATCGTAAGATTTTCGTTCCCCCCTCTCCCCTTACTGATCTTACGTAATTTTCTTACGATTTGGTAAATTATATTATTTTATTATATTATTATTTGGTGATTATATAATACTTATAGCAGTAAAATTAGGTGTAACACATCATAAATAAATGACATTTTATAGTTTTGTATAGCTGTGTGCGTCTATAGGCTTCAGCGCCATCTGTCATCGCTAGGTGCAGCATTTTGACCGCGCGTCTGTAGAAGTGGTTTTTTTTTAGATTTTGTCTCACCATAAACGTTGATAAAATCCTTAGTTAAGTTGATTTCTGCCCACCCCCAAGAAAACGAAAGAAATTACTGATCATCCCTACCTCAAGAAAATCCTTACGTAATTCTTGAATGATTCCTAGCTTCCGAGCTATTGGTAAAAAAAAATCTTAATTGAGGTCTCGGAAAACGGGAGCTTATTATTACGCTTTTTGATGAAAATATGTAAAATCTGTTAATTATGAATAATGAACAATACGTTTCTTTCATTTATGCCTCTTTGTAGAAAGTAATGCTATTTTTTTCCCCATCATGTTTCTGCAAAAATGCAACACCAGATATCCAAATGTATGTTATAATTTAAAAATTCTCAAAGTGGCTTGGAAAAGTGGATTGATTGGTTAAAAACTTATAAAACTATTAGAAACAATCTCTTCTCAGTGTGTTATAAAATTAAATTCAGCATATAATCAAAGATACGGGTCCAAATAACTATACAAGTCAAAAATTTTAAAGTTTATAATGGGAGTCCAGGAAAAGAAAGGTAGTTTATAAAAAAATAAGTATGGTAGAAAGTCTAAATTTTATATGCTGTTAGAAGTATGGCTTCAGATAACCAAATAAGTCTTAAATTTGAGATTTTGAAGTAGGAGTTATAGAAATGGAGAGGGGGTGGTTAAAATTTTCAAAACCAGCGGATAAATTACGTTTATGTGCGGTATAAAACTGTAATTAGTCAAGCAGAGATAGGGACCACCCAAATTAGCTATAAAGTCTGAACATTTAAAATTTCAAAATGAGACTACAGGAAATAGGGAAGGAGAGGGTGGGCGAGGGGTTAGGGGTTAACATGTAGGAGGTAGACAATTTAAATTTGTCAAGAATGTAGAGGGATAACTTAAAATAACCACAAATAAATTTTAAATATTAATTATTTCTAAGGAATATGGTGATATAGGGGGTCTCAAATTTTTTAAACTAAAATACTACATCTCAAAGTGTTAGATGATTGACATAAGTTAGTTGGGCTTAAAGACCAACTCAAAAAGTATCAAGGCCTGTATTATTAAATTTAAAAATGAAGGATCGGAAAACAGGGAGTGATGGTCCTCTCAAAATATTTACAAAGCTATTTAAATGCAATTTTTATATGTATAAAAGGTTGGAATATTGCCATAGAATTTAATAATAAGACAGGTTTGAGTCGCTAGACAGGGATACATTGTTCACGTTATTTAATTTAAAAAGTTTATCATCTAATGCTGCTATGCTCATGACAGATATTCAATAACTGTTGATATCACCAAGTGAAGGAAATTAAACTATATATTTCTACAGGAACTATATTTATTTATTTTGGCCAAAATTTATTTTGATAAAAAAAACTGCAAAAACATTGGCATTTTCTCGCGTTTCCTACACTGTTGAACAAACTAAATTTCTAAATTGAAACCCAGGAAATGGTAGCGCTTAAAATGTATACAACCAAAATAGAACATTCTTTACGGTGTGGTTAGGTTGACATTTGGTAGCCACGTAAAATATCATTTAAGATAACCAAAAAAGTCTTAAAATTTCAATTAGGAATTGTGGAAGCTAAGAAGGGTGAGGGGTCAAAGGAGTTTGGAAATGAGAGTAAATTGTCATCTTTCCAAAGAAAAATACTTTTATGCATGAAAGAAAATTAAAATTTACCAATTTTATAACAGGACCATCCCACATAGCCATAAAAGCTTACTGCTGTAAATGGGAGTGGCCTCCAAAATTTCCTAAGCTATAAAAACTTGATATGTTCCAAATGCGGGTACACTTGATACTGATTAAACCTCCCCCATCTCTAGCACAATGGCGTAATTAGAAGTACATAATCGTTTAACTCGAACGAATATTAAGGCACGGTGCTAACAAAAATAACAAAATAGGAAATGTTATTGATGTTGACAGCAAAAAAAAATTACTTTCTAAAAGGTCCTTTTTATATTAAAAAATAGGACTGTAGTAAGACATTTGGAACACTAAATTTGTAAAGGCAGAGTAAAAAAGTTTAAAGTACTAAAAGTAAATAAACACACAAACTAAAGCCTATCTTAAAGTGGATAAATTAGATTTACAAATACATAGCATAGCTGTTATCGCATTTCTAGGAGCAACATAACAATTAAAATAAACCAATTCAGGCGTCATAACTTGATGACCATGATTCTCTTTGGATAATAATGATACTTCATATTTAATATGTTTCTGCTCGTTGTTGAAATGTGATGCTCTTTTTATCAAACATTTTTCTATGATCGTGCTTAGATAAAGTTTGCATTGTCATTGGAGTACGAAAGCCAACCTGTGATTGCGCTTGTTTGTGCACTCAGATTGTAGACTAGTAATATTTTATTTCAAAGATTTTTTATTTGTTAACTGCCATAATTGGCTTGTGATTGCCATGGTGAAACGTACACTTTGGAACTGCCCTTCTTGTGACGTCAATTGTTACGTACTGCTGGAATGCCTTCACGTTGGGCGCCATTGTAATGTACTAACTTCACTTTGGTTTGAAGAATTTATATATTACAAATAAATGTTTTCGAAAATAGATACTTTTGTATAAACTTTAATGGTATAATGTATTACAAATCACTGTTGTTTGAAAAAGAATAATGGAAACCCTTTAGGTAAAAACACCTTGGCCGTGATTCCAAACACAACCAAGCTAACATTATCAAACTATACGAGATTGATACACATCTCTCTCGTCTGCCGAAGAAGAGTAGAAAAACCTGTCTACCAAGCTAGCGTCCTCTCGAGTCGAGCCGTGTGAACCCCGTAGTTCACACCCTCGAACCCAGACCACTCCTTGCTTTCTTTCCATCGACCAATAGGGTTAGTTTTTAATTAGCGCGCATTTAAGAAAACAGACGCGTTTCTCTGCACCTGCTATTTTTTTACTGCGCAAATACAACCCGGAAGTAAAAACCTTGTTTCTGACACGTGCAGTTAAAATAAAAGAAAAAGAAACATGGCCGTAGTATAGAAAAGATGAGTTTACTTTATATTAACTGAAAAGAAGAAATATTAATATATTTACTTTAAAATATGATCTCGAATATTAAAAAGACAGGAAAAATCGATATCATTACAATGGTTAGTTTAGGATTGTACACGAAGGAACTTTCAAAATTATGACATCTGGATGTTCACCAATAAAGCAAGAATGGTATAGCGAAATACGTCAAAGCTCGATCTAGTACATTATGAAATCATGGTTACCAAAATATTATGAAATATATCAATGTACAAATGTTTTTGTCACATATTTGAATCAAATTTCTGTTAAATCTTATTTTTATATTATTATTATTATTATTATTGTATTGATTTTTTGATGATAGTGATCATAATTTTTGTTTCAAACCTATCTAAACTACATAATCAGAATCTTTTTTCTTTACTTTAGTAGATAATTCTCATAAAAAAACAGTTAATAACTATAGCTGTGATTAAAACAATATTTGGATATATTTAAGAATATATTTTTTTCAAATACTTAGTATTGTCAACAATTTTACCCACATTACTAAACTATTTTATTGTGATATAAATATTTATTTTTAAGAAAATCTTCAATTATTAATTGTATGAAAATATTGTTCTATTATAGTAAAATAATCTTATACTAAAAGAGTTTTCAGTGTAATTTCTTAAATATTTATTTCTATTCCTCTTTACTAAAATTAATAAATATTTAAATTTCCATAGACACAAGAAGGTGTTGGACAAGTGTAATTGGATGAAACATTATGAGCTTTTTGTTGTGTAATCCTAACGTCCATTTAGGGAAATAATTATTATTATTATTATTAGAACCGCGTCTTACTACCTGTTCGGGTTATACGCACTTACGCTAATGTGTAATGGTAGGGTGATTGTGAGATGAAATAGAGGACCTACAGTTTAACGTGGAATCCGAACCACGGTGGAGGACTGGCATTCCCCACATTCACAAGATGTCTTGTCAGAGGTGAAGGAAGGGTTTGGTAATCTGATAAATCTGTGCCGGGACCGAAGATTGAACCCCGGCCGCCAGCATAGAAGTCTGACACCTTATCCCTAGACCACCAGGTCACCTTCAGAGTAAATACAAATCAGGATTTAGTTGGTACTTTTACAATTTTTAAAGTATATACAATTCAGGATTTTGTTCGCATCGCTTTGCATGAGAAATGTCAAAATAGTTACTATTCAGAGTAGATACAATTCAGTTTCCTCACCGAGGAATGGGGTATATTAACATGTGAAAAAAACACTATCCCGACTACGATATTTTTTTTACAAATCAATAAAAACACATTGAGAATTTATTATTACTGTACTGAATAAAGTAGGCATAACGGCATTGAATTCTACAAAAGTATTCCTGCGCAAGAATATAGCCAAGGTCCAAAGAGGGAGGAGGAGCGTTTTTGGATGAGTTTGTGATTTATGAAAATTATAGACTTATTATGTTCCTGCTTCTAAATCAATGTTGTATAGAAAAAAAAATTAATTACATAAAATAAGCTTACGCATTAAATATCATTAAAGTTATGAACAAAAATATGATTCTCTGAATAAATACATTGGCGACATTCGATTTTCAGAGTTCAATGTGATAATTTTACCCTTAATTGCAATAGAGCTGACATAAATTCTGGTGATAGCATCTTCTTAAAGTATCTAAAAGTGAATACATTGTCAGAGTGGGGGAAGGGGAGATTCTTTAGTAAAAATAATACTTTACTTTATGATGAGAAGAACAAGGATTTAGTCGGTGACCTGGCGGTCTAGGGGTAAGGTGTCAGACTTCTATGCTGGCGGCCGGGGTTCAATCCTAGGTCCCGGCAAAGATTTATCTGATTACCAAACCCTTCCTTCACCTCTGACAAGTCATCTTGTGAATGTGAGGAATGCCAGGCCTCCACCGTGGTTCGGATTCCACGTTAAGCTGTAGGTCCTTCATTTCATCTCACAATCACCCTACCATTACACATTAGCGTAAGTGCGTATAACCCGAACGGGTAGTAAGACGCGGTGCTAATAATAATAATAATTTTTAAATAATCGTGCATTTCCTGTACCACAAATTCACCATATTTATCTGACCTAAAGCGACTTATCTTGAGGTTAAAGTGAGCTGTTTCCCTTGCTTCTAATTGTCTAGAGTATTAAAATACTTCAAACTTTGCCTTTAGAGTGTAAATGACTGAAAAGTGAGTATAGTCATCAATCAGGATAAACAGATACCACTTTTTATCATATGATACGGGCATAATGAGCCGTACAAGATCACTGAGTATGATCTCCAAAGGGCGCTTAGCTCTAACGCGTGGCTTTGTGTGAGGAAGACGTGTTTGTTTAGCTTGTATGTAAGAGTCTCATAAATCGGGGATCAATCCTGGATTAACCTTGATTCCATCTACAATCTTACTTAAGTGAACTAAGCCAGTTTTGTCTATGTGACCAAGCCTTTTGTGCCATAAATCAGATGATGCTACGATGGAACTAGCAACACCAGTACATGCTTTATCACGAAATAAAAGAGACATTGTACACACTTTACCAGATTGAGTGGCAACAGCCACAAAAGTATCGCCTTTCAGAATGGTAGCGTTCCCCTTTTAAAACACAACTTTAACCCCACTAGCATCCATTTTACTAACTGAATGCAAATTAAATTATAATCCAGGGACAATAAATACGTTGCAAAGTTTGATAAAGTTTTGATTACCTTTGTGAATCACAGACGCGTGTAAATCTCCGATCTCTTCAGCACACAATATCGATCCTGATTTGGCAATTTTTATATTGATGGATTTTGATAGGCGTCTCTTATTTGAGACCAAACTAATATTTTTTATCACTGATCATATGTTCAGTGGCACAAGAGTCAAGCACCCACACAGATCCATCACAACAAGCCACTGACGTTGACACAGTCAAATTAAATTAATCATCACTAGCTTCAGCTACGTTTTCTTTACGTGTTGAATTCATATGCTGCTTCTTGCCTTTCAATTTTGGACAGTTTGAATGAAAGTGGCCAGCTTTATCACAGAAAATAAACCTTATTACCAGTAACTTGCTTTGAAATGCTTTGTTTACAATTAGGACAACATTCCGGTTGAGAAGATTTCAATTTTATAGCCTTCCAATCAGTAACGCTAGAGAATAATTGGTTGCATTCGTCAATACCTTCTTCTTGGCGTTTGCTCTGCCCATCAATTAAGCGCGTTTTTACGAATGCCAAGTTGAGATGATCAGAATATAGTGTCTCTATGACAGGGATAATAAATGATATTCAGATGGCTTAGTCAAGAGAAGATGGCAGACATTTTATTCTTAGAGGCTATCTCCCGACGATTTCAATTCTAAAAGAGTACGATCAAACCAATAAAATGCACTTCAAGGGTCTCTAAAGAGGGATAAAATTTCATCATCAACAAGGTTTTGCACAGTAAAAGCTGATTAGCAATAACTTTGCGAGCGTAAGTATTTCTAAGTATTTGTCATATATTATAAGTGGTGTTCTTATCTTTCACACAATCCAAATGGATGTCCAAGATGCATGGTGTAATCTGTGACTTACACTTGCGATTGGCTTTCTGAAGCTTGTCCAGCTATTTTTCTTTTTCCGCCTTTATTTCAGCATTATTACTAGACGCAATTTTCCCCAAGTCCCGTTAGTCACATTGAATAAAGGGCAACATATCGATTTTATTTAGAAAAGTTACTATCCGAAACTTCCAGTTGTCAAAATTAGTGCCGTCGAAAAGCGGAACTCTGTACGTTTTGTCTTCTTCTAACACCATTATGGCAATAGTGATTGGCAACGGTGTAACAAACAACAAACAAACACGCAGAGGTTCACGCGTACTACTGCACACACTTGACTTATAACTTTATCCATCCTAAAATCCACAAATCCCCACAAGCCTGGGCCCATGACCTGTCAGAGTACACAATTTTATAGAAATAAAATAGGTTTTAGGCCTGACAATACATGTTATAATAACTAAGAACATGACTCAACTGTTACACAAATTTCATAGACATGGGCTGTATCCGAATAGTCAGGTACACTTGACTTGATGCAGTCTTGATAATTTTACATTTCTCGCGGTTTTCATAGTGAAGACTGCATCAAACTATTCGAACGGCAACACACTTGGGCCCACAGTGCTGCTTCCTACCGAATAATTTGTTTAAGTCTGTGCTCAACAGACGAAACGATAATACTAAAACAATTGCCAGTCAAACACCGCACCAACGCCTCATGACTCGTAGCGTTCGTATCCATGGTTACCAACGCCACGAGAAAACTGCATCGGTCTAGTCCGCGACTATTCGGACAGATCTACACTTGAGTCACGTGATTGCCAATGCAGCTATCAACGCCACGAGCCAATGCGACGTCGCATAAGTAGACTATTCGGATACAGCCCTGGATTCAAACACCGATCTCCATGCCATCAGCAGTCTAGTCTGATATGTGAAGTATGCCTTAGACCATGCCACCACCAGAGCAGGTTTGATTTCATATTTATTTTATGAAGAGCACATACATGTTTTTATTAACTTACATGGGCAATAGCCATTGTGTGCATCTGATATTATTGAAACTGAAATTTAAAGTAGCTTTCGATTTTAACACACATATATATTTTCAACATTTAAAATACTCTAACAATACGTTCATCGTATTTATTTTATGTACCATTATACGTGGCTTACATACCTTTTTGTGTATTATTATTATTATTACTATAAAAAACCATTACAATTGACCTCTTGTATTTCCTTGATGTTGTGGTAAATTGGTTTCTCATCTTAAGAGCACCCATAGGTTATTTATTTATGTTTAATTATGTCATGATGTTTCTAAGACTAGGGCACAAGGGACAACCGTCTTATAAATATTTTCCGCAACCGGATGAGTTTCGTGCATCTGAGGAACAGTAGTCTGTTCTCAGACTATTGTTACTTATATCACTAAAGTGACTCACTCCGATTTTTTTCTCTCTTTGGGCCTTCTGCATTTAATTTGTCAGTAAAGGAGGTTACGCGAGTAGGAAGTTGGATAAATCAGCGAAGTACTGCGGTAAACTAGGAAGTACGACACAGTGACTTACCCCGGTGAATCAGGAAGCAGGGATGGCTCAGCAAGTTACCACGGCAAACAAGGCGGGAAGGATGGTTTAGCAATCTACCTCGGTGAACCAGTTGGAAGGCAGGAAGGATGACTCAGTGAGTTATCGCGATGAACTAGGGAGGAGGCATGGTTTGGCGAGCTACCATGGTGAATCAGGAAATTTGGCTTAGCGTTGAGTTCAATGAGTTGCCACTATGAGCGGGTAGGAAGTGCGATAGCTCGGTGAGCTGCTGTGGTGAATTGGATAGGAGGGATAGCTCAGCAAGCTACTGTGGTGAACCAGGCAGGTAGAATGGTTTGGCGAGTTACCGTAGTGAACCAGGGAGGAAAGATGGCTTGGTGAGCTACCACGGTGAAATAGGGAGGAGGAATGGCTCAGAAAATTACTCCAGTGAGCCAAGTAGGAGAGATGGCTCAGTGAATTACCCTGGTGAACCAAGTAGGAGATATGGCTCAGCGATTTACCGTGGTGATTTAGGTGGGAAGATTAATTCACCAAGTTACCATGGTTAACCAGGGAGGAGGGATGGTTCGGTGAGCGGGGTGGTGAACAAAGTGGGAGGCAGGAAGGATGACTCAGCGAGTTACTGTGGTGAACCTGGGAGGCGGAATGGCTCAGTGAGCTACCGTTGTGAACCAGGAAGGAAAGATGTTTCGTTGCGTAGCCTGGTGAATTATGGATGAGGAATGGCTTGACGAAGAAAATACACGTAAACACTTTACTCCGGTTTAATTTCCCAAGGGGGTGGTTAGTACTGAATTCAGAAAAAAAAAATGACCGGGGGACACCATGAGACCTATAGTTTTATTGCAACCTTACATCCTTTTAAAACAATATTTCTATATATGGAACCATTATTAATTTAAAAGTTAAATTTTTAAAATATCTGTATAAGTATGTTATATAAAAGAATTTGTGAGGTTTTTTCAGATATATTAGTATAAACAATAAAGAATATAAACACTAATATTTTACAGTGTTACACGCTACTATTTTATGAGGCATAGCAGTGAGAGTCACAAATCTTGTTTTGTGGTATATTATTAATAAACTTAATATTCACTTCTTTGAAATGAGAGAAGGAAACAAGTTCACATAAACTCTATTAAAATTTTTCGCTAATGTTTTTTGTAAAACATATTTAGAATCTCTTCAGGATTTATTTTAATATCTTTATTTATACTGAGTATTGCCAAACCAACGAGTATTTCCTGACCCATTGTTGATCTCAAGTGCTGTTTTATTACTCGTACCTTATATGTATATTCAATATTCACACTCATCTACTTCTATATAATAATAATTTCTCACTTTGTATATAGTTCTGTATGTTAACTTTCACTTTCATTCCATTCACTTCCATAGATCATCACTTCTCTTCAGCCACATCAAAAACTAATTTCTTGTTCTCCCGTTCACCGCCTTCTTGCTTCTTCACTTAAATATCTTACGACAACTCCACCCTTACATATTTTCTGATCTATAACTACCAGTCCAATCTTCTTGAGGCACGACCCACACGTGTTGACCGTCTCAACAGAGGCTCTAAATCCTCTTCTTTGTTTTGAGTTACCTGTTTTGTCTGTTGAAAGGATGTTTGTGGTCTCTCTTCCAAGGGACATGTTAGTGGTTGATTTATTTGGTGAGTTTGTGCTTGTGACTTCCTCTGCAAGCTAACAATAGGACTTGTTGCTGGTTGGTGGATTATTTCCTGAAAAGGTGTCTGATGTAAATCTGATAATTGTGTGGTATCCTCTACATATTTATGAAGTTGACTTGTTCCTATTTCCAAGCTGCGGAGATGATCTGCATGCACGAGCCTACACTGTCCATTTATCCCAGCCAAGTACGTCATTAGACTAATTACCTTTTAATCACTCCGGGCATCCAATAAGCATTTTCACCCCTTACACTCTTTACTAATAACTTCTGATGCCTTATAAAGCTACGTCTAGGTCCTCGATGATGATCTGCACTCATCTTTATCTTCTTTAGCTTTGACTAAATTATGTGAGCCAAGCTCAGTTTCAAGAGTGAAAGTCTTGTTTTTGGTTTATAGCCGAGGAATAATTCCACTGGGGTCTTTCCAGTAAGTGTATGTGGTGTATTACGATAGGCAAAGACAAAACCGTCTATTTTATTTTGTATACTCCTTCTTTCCTTATTCCTTCCCTCTTGCAGTACCTGTCCAAGCAATTCCCTTTTTATTTAGTGTTTTCACCATGATTTTAGCTTAACCATTTGACTGAGGTCGTTAGGGAGGAGAGCAGATATGTTTTACCCCATTCCTTCTTAGTAAAGTTTCAAACGTTTGGGAAACCAACTGTGGTTCTCCATTTGACACTATCTTCTCTTGACAACCGTAGGCTTCGAAGCATGTCCAACTCTTCTCAATAGTTTTTGTGTATGTAGTAGACTTCATAGGAAACCGTTCTACCCATTTACTGTAAGCGTCAAATAGAATCAATAAGTTATGTATATCTTTTGTAGTAAAATCTAAATGTACTCGTTCCCACTTCCTGTTGGGCCAAGACCAATGATGTAAAGCGGCCTTTACTAGTCCTTGTTGTTTCATTTGACAAATGTCACATTTATGTACCATGTCTTATATGTCCGAGTCCAGTCTGGACCACCACACATAGCTGCGAGAAAGAGCTTTCATTCGACAAATATCAAGATATTCTTAGTGCAATATTTATAAGATTGCTTCCTGGAATATTTGTAGGAATAACTACTCGATTTCCCCACATGAGGCAATTTACCTCAACTGACAGTTCCTCTTTGCAATCTATTGTTACTTTATCCACCATTCTTGGCCATCCGTTCAAAGTAAAATCCAAAACTGCCCTCAGAGTTTTGTGCTTTCTTGTTTCTCTCTCAATTTCTTTGGCTGTGATAGGTACATCCATAAAGGGGGGAAATAAATGAATACTCTGCTCTGACTATTTTTCTTATTCCCTAGGAAGTCTTGACAGTGCATCTGCTTCGGGAATCTCACTTCCCTTTCGGTATACTCACTGCTGTATACTGCATACTGTACTCTTGCTGCTGCCTTTACAGATACCCCTCTTGTAGCACTTAACAGTGATGTAAGTGGCTTATGATTTGTTATTAGTTTAAAGGATCTACCAAATAAATAGTTATGGAATCTTTTACACCTGAGCACTAAGGTCAAATTTTCTTTTTCTATGTGTGCATACTTATTAAACACTTAGTTTGAAGTTTGGAACGCACTGTTCTTATTTAACAGAACGCACACGGTAAAAGTTCGACATGAGTGTTACAT
>CABEEJ010009744.1:0-17069 GCA_901482245.1 Timema douglasi
AACATATAATAAACAATTGAAAATTAACACTAATTACAAAATATTAACTAAGGGGAAAACATTCTTGAAAATAATACAAATTAATTATAAAACGCAAAATAAGTCGAGAAAAAGAGACCAATTTATATAACAAAAACATAGTTTAACTAATGAACACAATGAAAAATAGTTTAAGATGGAGTCAAACTATGAGTCAAATATTGGTAATGTGTTTGGTGGGTCTAAAATTATTTAGAAATTCACATGATGGAAATAAATATGTATTTAATAAAAATTAAAATTTATGTTGAAAGCAAATACATTTTCAATACAGTAAAAAATAGAAATAAAGTGATTTTAATTAAAATTAATGAAAAAGAGTCTAATACATTTCGACTGGTGCGAGCTCTAGACAAATATGTGAGCACTAAATGAAGAAGATAGGGGAGGGGGAAAAGGGAAGAAACATTGTACAAAATTTTACTATCCCAGTGTCAGCCCCATGCTCTTTATAGTTCCAAATTTATGCATATGTTTTTAACGTCACTAAAACCAGATTTTTAAAAGAATTGAGTTTAAGTTTTCAACTCTAAATTTTCTGGACAACAAAGAGTTAAAATAACGGACATTGAATTAACAATTTCACATATGCCATATATATAATACAACAGAACATACTGAAACAGAAATGCCCCTAGAGGGATAGTCTAGTTTCGTAGATGGGAATTGAGGCGACAAATTATTTCACGCTAAGAAAAACCAGGTCAATAAAACCTCCAAAAAACATTGGCATAGTACCCCGTGCAAGACACGTATATATAAATGAAAATCTAACTACCTCACACAGGATTGTACTCTCAACTAGCCAGAAAGCTGCGCATCCAGTAAGGATTAAAGTATGCTTTTTAAGTTTATTAGAGTTTAAGCTTACAGTACAATAATTTACCAATTACAATTTTATTATCAATGTTACAACATAATGTATAAGTTAACAAAACTGATTATCTCCTTGAGCAGAGTTATAGTGGAGCTCTTATCAATTTTTGAGGACATTTTATTGTAAGGAAGTGCTAATAAAGAAACAGTCCTTGTGCATTTATTAGAGTTAAAGATAGTAATATATTACATTCTTCAATAACGTTACAGTGATTAATTTTAAAGTTGTTTTTTTTGAAGCATTTAAAAAAAATTAAAATGTATTTATTATGTTACGGTTAAAATAATAAATTTGTTATTATGCATAATGAACACTTATTTTCCAAAGTAAACAAAATGTGGTCAGTAGTTGGGTCCAACATATACAAAATTTAATTCATTGTACTAACATTTTGATAATTTGTTCTTATATATTTATAACTTTACAAATAGCTTGTCAGTTTATATAAAAGTGTAAATTTAATGTTCAAAATTTGTGCCTAATAAACACGTGAACCAAGATTTTTTACATAAAAACAGATTCTGATAGGCGAAACCTCATATAAAACAAGGCGTCACAACGGCAACAACCATTTTAATTTTCAGATAAAAGTTATCAGTTACTTAAAACTCCTGATAAAAATCTGATGGATAAATAAATTTTATCTGGCAGATAAATGCTATCTGGCAATCATTAGACGCAATTTTAAGTCACTAACCAGATAGAAATATTTATCTGCCAGATTAAAAATTACCCAGGAGTCATAAGAAAGGTCCTTAATGTATTTTGATATTTGCGTTCTAGAAAATATATTTTTGATAATCCGAATGTAAAGGTACCTATTTATAGAAAGTTTAGAAACAGGAGAGTCCCAAGTGTAATAAATTGTATACTTACAAAATAGGTTGGCAACACTGCACTGGCCGTTTGGAGTATGGATGCGCTGTGCCCCATTTTTGGTCTTGTCTTGCCAGTGGGTTGTTAAGAAACTTGCTTGACTTTAGAAACGATCAATATTTCCGTAGAAACCATTTGTGTGAAAGTGAATATATTATCACGTTTTTAGTAATAAAACAAATTTTAGCAAAGCAAAAGGGACTATAACCTATTATCAGAAGTGGAATGAACATTAAAACATAGTGGTTTTCGTTATGTTAAGCACGTTTGTTTGCCTCGGGAACAACGTGTTCATTTGGACGCCATTAATTAACGTGAAATTCGAGTGTGGGTTAATCATAGTTGTTATTATGGCGAATACTCTTAAGATTAATTAATAATTTCTACCAGTAAGTTAGGTCAAACCTAAATTTAATTTGACTCAGTGATTTATGGAAGTGGAGAGATTACAGTATGGAATAAAATAGCCACTACACTCAGTCAGTGAGAGTACGTGACTGTCACCATTTTGTTAGAAGTTTGGTGATAAAATTTGCGCTTTATTTCAAGTAAAGGCGGAACTTTGACAAATAAACATTGAGCTTAGTCGTTGGCATGGCTTATTCATCGTCAAATAATGGGCTACCCGAAACTGACAACCAAAATATTGGACCACAATCGAATGTGGAGGTGGGTGAGAGAGGGACAGTGATATGGATTCAGGATATGATGCAGGTTTTTCTAGAAAGCAATCGACCACGAGATGAAATATTAATGCGATATTTGCAACCCCCGCCAAATAATTCTCAACAACAAACCTTGTATAATATTATGCCTGATTTAGCAAAAACCATACAGATTTTTGATGATGAAATGAATGGGTTGGACTCAATGGAATGGCTACGAATTATCAATACTACAGCAGAATTACATCAATCACATGACCCATTCAAACTATAATCGCCACTTACACATTTAATAGGTACTGCAAAACATTGGTTCTTTCCGGACTTATGACAATCAATAAATGGAGTTAATTCGAAAAGCAACTCCGTAGGACGTTCACAGGGACTGTCAGTCTTCCCAAGCGGTTCTAAAGAATGTAAAGTAGCATTTAAAAATATGAAAAAGTAAATCTATACTTCCACGAGAAGATACATTTGTGTAAGTATCTTGATCTGGATTTTGTGGACACGACGAAACAGATTGCTGTAGGACTATGGTCTAGGTAACTGAGCACAGTGGTGATGAGTAAGTCTCATACTGACTTAGATGAGTTATTGAAAAACATAAGAGACTTTGAAGAAGTCAACAACCAAAGACCATAGCAGATCGTAGATTGAACTGGTAAACCAACGCAAATTGGGAGATTAAATTACCAGGTGAATTCCCCAGGCCAAATTAGTTTTGAGACGCCTCATACACCACAACCACTTTCAAACAATGTAAAATATTAAAAGAGAGCAAAAATACCATCTTGTAACAATCGAGGAAAACTGCGATCTTTCAACTGCTAGAATAATGGTCACATATAACGAGACTATCCAGAAGAAAGAATAATCGTAAAATTCTTAGATTGTGGTCTAGAGGGATATACAAGACGAAACTGCTGGAGCAGAGATAGTGCAACTAAGGAGAAAACCTACATGACGTTAACCGTTGAAAATAGTTCCGGAAACAATTTAGAGAAGTATGGGGAATAAGATAGGTTAATGGAGATAGGGTCCTATACATTCACTTCACTTGTAGATACTGGTAGCTCATACCACGTTGTGGCTACCCCTGGTGTAGGGTATCTGTCGAGAGGCTCATGATAAATTCAAAATGTGATTACTACAAAAGCCTTGTAAAGGGTTGTTTTGCACACCACTAATAAATGTCTTGCAATGTAAACGATCAGGAATTGTGTTTTTACTTAAAACTTTCAAATGAACATTTTATCTATATTTGAGAGATATTTCCTTCATTAAATATTATAGGAAGACATTTTGACATGTAAAGGTTTTCCTCTCAGATGTTTTACGCCCTCCACTTACAGTATCCTTATTGTATGGGGTAGATAACATGGCATTCAAAAAGATTCAAAGCACCTACATAAATGTAAGAAATATTTCTTTGGTTGTGTGCACTAAACTCTATATACAATTTTTTTTAAATTCCCAATATCTTATAAAGGCATCATATTTTTAAAAATTTGCTACTAAATAACCACTTTGAAAAGTTTATAGAGGCATCTAATTTTCAAAAAATTGTTAGAGGAATATCCCTTTAAATAGCATCTTCAGGTAATAAATTTTCAAAAGATTTTCAGGTAAGGAATACTTAGCGTAGCTTTCAGAAAATTTCAAATTAAAAAAAAAACTTCTAGGTGAGAACTATTACCAATAACTTCTAGAAAAGTATAGTTTTCCTAAATTTTTTTTCAAGTGTGAACCATGAGCTACTAAGGACATCCAAGTTTCGGAAACATTTTTGAGAAAGGTTTTCGATTCCCTTTTCGGCTTGGGAGTCAGGACGTTAAAAAAAACACAAATACCACTAGATAGTATAATTACCTATAATATAAAAATATAGAGGGGGTTTATCCACCATTTTTAATTGTTGACAGATAAAAAATTACCACATTCTTCTCCACCCAAATTCCTACTATGTTGTTACTACACATATTGACAAAGAAAGATATACAAACATTATTACCAGTGAAAAATAAATATCCTTCAAATAGCTTCACAAGTCATCCAGGGTCTAAAATTTTACCCGATCAAGCCCTCCGGACTCCCTCTCAGTTGAGCCCCCCTCCCCCCCAGACACTTTGAAATATCTTCCGTAGCCACTGATAAATCTAATAGACCAGAGTACTTTGCCAGATCATAGCTGGACACAAATACACTCATGTATTGTTTGAATTTTTGACAGCCCCTTAGAGCTTGTCCAGACTATCTGCATTATTTAATTGTAGGCCTACTTATATAGATAGGAGTGATAAAGGCAGGATTAAGATAAAATGTACCCGCGTTTATGTGAACAGAGAGTGGGACAATATTTAGGGGAAAAACACACACTTGTCGTTATTCTAAAGATGACCTCCCCGGCAGAGATTTATCTTATTGCCAAACCCTTTCTTCACCTCTGACAAGACGTATTAATCACAACTTGTGAATGTGTGGAATACCAGTCCTCCACCGTGGTTCGGATTCCACGTTAAACTGTAGGTTCTCCATTTCATCTCACAATCATCCTACCATTACACATTAGCGTAAGTGCGTATAAAACCGAACGCGGTGCTAATACTAATTTTTTTCACCGAATTAATAAATCATTCATACTAATAAATGTATATCAATATGTTCATTACGAACAATTAATTTAAAGAAAGATATACACGCACTTATCCAGTTTAGTTTTTATCTTGTACTGGTTTTTATGAAATGACCCAATTTTAATCGATCTTGAATCTCCCGGTATTGGGGTGTAGCGAGATCTGTCATGCAAAGATTGAATTATAGAGCAGTACGTGGCGATCTGGACAGAAGTTAATGGAACTAAAGTTTTTAATAATCCTTTCTAAATAATTAAATCTCTTTATACGATTTTTTACTTATTTAATTTTACTGTAATGTTTTTTTAAATCCATTTGGTTCCTTTTGCATATATTTGGTTTCAAAGTATTTGTAAAGGTCTATAATATTAACTATAATGCCATTGGTCCTTGCGTTCTGGTTTCTGATTGGCCTCGCCTGACACGTTTTCCTGTTCAGGCAGATAGCGCTTTTGTCTCCAGTCTCCTTCATTATTTTCATTCTCTTGTCTTTTTGGATCTGATTGACGTGAGACGCTGAATTTTGCTTTTCGCTTTATTTTCATTTTTCGGGATTGATTTAAATTTAACATGAAGTTTTTTTAAAATATATAATTGGGTAAAGGCACGCGTAGTTATGGTTGAAGGCTTATTTTCTTTATGATTGTTAATTTGGTATTGGTCCTTTTGTCTTTTTCTAGAGAAATCTTTTGTTGATGTAGCCTTTATTACAAATCGGTAAAGTTGTAGTGAATGTCAACCTTTCCCCTCTTTTCTCTAAATCAATAGTGAAATTTTTTATTCTTTTGCAATTAATACATTCTCAAGTTTTCATTTTGTAAGCCGATTATGATTTTAAGATTCGTTTGCGAAACCACGTGTTTAGTGCAAGTCTCCGTGAGCTATCTTTCTGTCTTGGTGAAGTGTCATGGTTTGAGCTAGGAGAATATATATAGTATAGGCAATTTTATACCTTTTTTAAAATAAATGCCTAAATGGTGACTAGGAAGAGAATGTGTACTATTCACATGATTTGATGTCATTTATCTTTTATTCAAATTCTGCAATATAGGTTAGCAGGTGGCTAGGAAGGGGATGTGTACTTTTTACATGTGTTGATGTCTTCTTTTATTCAAATTTCGCTATATAGGTTAGGTGGCTAGGAAGAGAATGTTCTATTTACATGTTTTGATGTCTTCTTTTATTCAAATTTCGCTCTATAGGCTAGCAGAGGAAAGCATTTGAAAAGGTCTTGTACTAAATATTTCTCTATACACTGTTTGATTCTTTTGTCCAAGTTAACATACTTTTTATTTATTTTTTCTGCATCTTGTTTTATTTTTTTGTACAGTAAAATAAACATTGGGATGTGGAATCGAGATACTTATTTAATTTTGAATTCCAGCATTCCACCAGGTTATTTGTTCTTTGTATTTGGTCAAATGCGTTCCAAATACTTTTTTGGTATAGAGGGTTATCCATCTATTGATCTGTAAAGTAATCCAGGAACGATTGCAATTTTCAATTCATGGGAAAGTTTTTACCATTATAATGAGCCATGCGTTGTCAACCTTATCAACTGGGAGGTACACCATCTACATAAGTTTTTGATTTGTTCATTGTCCTTATACCCAAGCTTTGGATCTGCCTCCACAAACATTGGTTAAAATGGTATATGCATCCTGACAGGTCAGCTTCGGGGAAAACGTCATCCAATGCTTCTTGTAATGCTGCTTCAAAATCTATTTTAATCTTTTTTTTTTTTGAGACTAACCCAATCTTTTCATGGTAGAAAACACTTTGATGTATCGTCACCTTAGTATTACAAGGTTGTATGTGAACACAAATATGTTTGGAGATGCAGGGACTTGAATGTTCACTATGATAGTTACCCTATTAAATAATAAGTAGTTGTAATATAAGTTTGTATACAAAATAATGTGACTATTTATGTGAAATTTACATACAGTAAGAAAATTTTACTCATTTTTTTTAGCTTTTATAGTCAATTAAATTTGCACATACAACTTTGAAACTCCAAGGAAAATGTTTTACTATAATTAATGTCACATACAACTTTGTTATGATTATTTTCTTACAATAACACAGTTTGGTACAAACTATTAAAACAACTAGTATTTTATAACTAGATACAATATAATAATAAATAAGCTTAAAGTTTTTATTTATTTTTCTTAAATTTAGTTTTAGTGATTAAAAGTTTCATAGCAAAGTCTATAGCAGAAACTAAAAACATAATGAAAAACACAAAAGTTAATGTGTAGATTACATTTTATAAAGAAATTGCACTAAATATTATTTAATGTCTTTTTTGTTAAACAAACACAGTTACCATATTCATGGTAAAAATATTGATGTTAACTATTTGGAATTAAGTAAGAGTTATTTATTTGTTCAAGATTCCAAGATGTGAGTAATACTCTGTCGATTTGTGGCATCCACTTCAGCATTTCTTGTAAGGACTTTTTCTTCTGTTCTGATAATTCTACATTCCGCCCACTGACTTTGGGTGTTTGAAGTATGGTTGAATATTTCAAATCATTAGTACCAACAGAGTCAGTTGAAGATTTTCTAGACTGTCTAATCTTTTTATTGTTTTAAATTAACATTGGTATAGCACTTAGACAAATGAGACTCATGATATTCAATTTCGGTGACCTGGCGGTCTAGGGGTAAGGTGTCAGACTTCTATGCTAGCGGCCGGGGTTCAATCCTCGGTCCCGGCAAAGATTTATTTGATTACCAAACCCTTCCTTCACCTCTGACAAGACATCTTGTGAATGTTGAAAATGCCAGGCCTCCACCGTGGTTCGGATTCCACATTAAACTGTAGGTCCTTCATTTCATCTCATATTCACCCTACCATTACACATTAGCGTAAGTGCATATAACCCGAACGGGTAGTAAGACGCGGTGCTAATAATAATAATAATATTCAATATCAGTGAGTGATTGAGTGAATCTTAGAGATGTTACTTTTGAATAAGGAACTTGTTTGAAATTCAAATTTGTGGCACATGTTTGAAAATCTTTGAAATCTGTCTTAATCATTTGTAGTATCTTGTAAGGTTTCTTTTGGTTCACTTTAGTAACAATCACAACAAAGAAATGGGAGAGAAAAACTCACTTTTTGACTTCACTTTTTCTATGCAGCTATGCACTGAGTCTATCTCCTGAACACAGGAATGACCGGGTGTTGAGAGTTTCATTGTGATTCCATCAGTAGATGGATGATGTTTCAAAAAATCAAGCACTGCAAATGAAATTATTGAGTTCCTGTTCTGGGGTACGCAACTGTCACTCCATAGTGTTAACTCTTTTATGTTTGGATTGTCTTTTGCAACCTACCTCAATATTTTACATACGGCACTAGCAATATCATTTCCTGTTCTTCCCATAAGAGCTTCTGTCCATAAGGCACAGTATACTTGTTTGGTTGTTGAAAGATGGCCTTTTAAATTGTACACATTCAGCTTACTGGAATAAAAAAAACAGCTGACCTCGGCTCTTGGGCAAGTAAGTACATTTTCTATATCAAAACATAATACAGCCTTGCTTTTATCATCTCCTATTTACTCGCATTGCCTCTTTTTCAGCAATATGAATTTCATATTGCTTTAGTCTGTCCTCTGTCAATGTTTTTTCACTTTTAGCTAGTTTTACTTCTTCACAAAGGTCACATCTGTCTTTTTTGGGGACATGAAAATAAAGGTTGTATTCTGTAACAAATATTTGTCTATAAAAGGATTGTTTAACAGGGTTCTCACCCTTTTCTTTTAGTTGATTTGCATATAGATTGTACATTAAAGAGACATTGAGAGTAGAATCTAAATACTTCCTCTTGGTGTTACTTCTACAGTAATGCGACTCAACTATAGGGAAAGATGAAATATGATCTCTAACCTTTTGTTTTTCGCAGTCAAGAATGTATTTTTACATGTCATCCTTTCAAAGAGGGGTTGGGAATATTAGAGATGCAATTTTTTTTTCATGACTTGTGTAAACAGGTTTTTGGCTGATTGATAAAGTGCCTAGGTAAAACTGCCTACATACTTGTATGTGATTATTGCTAACAGTAAAGAAATACTTAAATGTTTTCTTTCTGCGTGAGGATTCACTTGTTTTCTCTTTTCGATGCCTTTCAACTCCAGAGCACTCAGTTGTGGAGACAATGAAATGTCTCTTTTCATTTGGTGAAATAGTGTAATATTTTTGGAAAATTACCTCTCTCTCGTTATCTGTAATTAAATTTTGACATTTATATTTGCATGATCCCAAACAGTTTTTAGTTGTTTTCACAGATTTAGCTGGAACTGGCTTTTTTCTCACAGAAATATATGTCTGCCCAGACTGACACTTTTCTTTTCTAACGTTGCATGCCCATGATGTTGGGTCTCTTTTGCGTTTTCTAGTTTTTGTTTCTGAGCTGGTCTTAGTCTCATTAATAACATTTTCTTTTCTACTAGATTCATTCTCTGTACAAGTCACAGAACCATCAAACAAAATATTATTTTCTAGATCATTTTGTTTAACACCTCTATCAACCAGAGTGTCTATCTTGTCTTCCAGTGTGATATCACCTATGGGAAATGCTTCTATAGCCAATCCTGCTTCACTTCTATCAACATCTTCTGTCAGCACCTCAACAATACAATCTGTAGCATCCTCATATATTATTACTTCGTCTCTGCAAGATATCACTATTTCTTCTGCAACATTTTCACATACTATTATATCATTTTAATTTAGTGGGGAAAATCCACCTTCAGTTGATTCAGCAAATCTAGAATAAAGCAAAAGTAATGCCCTCGTAAGCATATAATTATGTTGTTAAAAAGATCACACTATATTTAATAATGATTGTTACTATGTTTAATTTCATAAAGTAGGTACTCAAGTTTATTCTACCATTTAATATTATATTTTTTGGGCATTAGAGCAAAAAACTATACCCAAACACTAGGTCTATTATTTCATTTAGCCTAGGACAGACATAGTTTTAGTTTGAATAAGGCATAATATTACTTGTATCAATAAGATACTGATAAAAGGTCATCAGCTAGCTTACATAACTAAGCACCCTACTATTATATTAACCTAAAAAATTCACACACAAAATAATGCTGAGCTATAAGCCAAACATTATTACGTTTTAACAGATGAGTTGTACTTTGGGAATAATACTTCTTCATTGTCACTACCACTATCAGCATTAAATAACATCTCGTTAATAAGTTCTTCATCCAAATGATTAATATTGACAACACAACTGCTTTTAAATGCCATATTTAACAGACTGAATTACTTGTCACATACCACCTGGAGTTCTATGTGTAACATACAACTATGTAGCACAGATCACACGACTAAGGTGGTTTACCAAAGTTGCATGTGCCACATACAGCTTTGTAACTCCAAAGATAATCTTAAAGGAAGATACAACTTTAAATAATATGGAATTTCTTGGCTATAAAAGGTGCTGCAGCCTAGTGTGGAAGTTTTAAATGTAGTTTTATGCAAATACAACCTTGTAATACTCATAACTTAATTTTTCAAAATATGGCACTTATCAACTGGGAGGTACACCATCTACATAAGTTTTTGATTTGTTCATTGTCCTTATATTCTGCTGCCATACCCAAGCTTTGGATCTGCCTCCACAAACATTGGTTAAGATGGTATATGCATCCTGACAGGTCAGCTTCGGGGGAAACGTCATCCAATGCTTCTTGTAATGCTGCTTCAAAATCTATTTTAATCTTTTTTTGGAGACCAACCCAATCTTTTCATGGTAGAAAACACTTTGATGTATGTTGATTTTGTTTTATCTTCTAGAATTATATATGTTACTGGCAACACATTTGTTACTTGGTCGGAGCTCCCGACGTCGGCATGAATTGTGAAAACCTGCTTAAACTTCATCGAACAGCTTTTGAAGGTGCAGTCCAAGAAGAATTCTTCATTTGGTTTTAAAATATTCTTCCCTTCTTTGCTACTAAAGCCGGGAGCCCTTTTCCCAACTTAAGTCTCATCGAATAAAAGAAAACTAGATTTATCAGACATAATCAAGAGATATTCATTGAGCTCAATTTCACTGCTGGTTTTCGGATTTTGTACTGTGCCTAAGGCCTCTTCTCATTTTACATAGCGAACCTTTCATGTTGGTGTAGGTTTTAACTTCTGCTACAATTTAAAATCCTTCTAACGCACTAGTCGTGTTGAGCTCGACTGCTGAGGACGGGGAGATCGAGGTTCGAATCTCGGTCAGGTGAACTGGGCAGGGGGGTTTCCTAAATGGTTTTCCCCTCTCCCTCCACGCAAATGCGGGTTCACTTCCTCTAATTCAACCTTCCCAATTCCTAATCCATTAGAGTAATTAGTACTTAAAGCGTATAACCCTAACGGGTAGTAAGGCGCTGAGCTAAATATTATTATTATTATTATTATTATTAAAATCCTTGGTTGAGTATTTTACTGAATTCTTTTTAAAAAATTAGACTAACAAAAGCTGTAGTATCTTCTCTGACCCTTTTCCTACAAATGAACTTCCGTTTTTTCAACTTCAACAACGTTGGGTTTACACTGATGGCGCGCCGATTCCAAAACAAAGTTCTGAAGTAGTTTTCAGTCGACCCGAGCATCTGTAAAATATAAACTAAGCAAAGTATAATAAAGGAAGTATATTAAATATTTTTACAACACACAATTTTAACTTCAACCATTTTGAAAAGCTCAAAAATTTCTGTTTATCTGAAATAATAAAAAACTTGCAAATTATTTCACACTTCAGTATAAATACAATTAATTTTTACCCCTCTGATCTCTGCTTAGTGCATCTCCAATGCCGAATATTCTCCTTTGTAGTTCGGTGTAAGCGATATCTATACCCATCGAGGATAAGTGAAGGCTTGCCCTTACACGTCTGACTTTCTTCTATCATCACAACACAACTCACAAGCACAGTCGGACAGATTGAACAGGTGAAGCTGGATGTTTTGTCGACGAGTCGCCGCTGGTATAATGCGTTAGGTTTCCGTAACTATTTGTAAACACGTGAAGGGTTGATATGGAAAGGGCGCCTATCAACCCTCGTCTTGAGGTTAGGTGGCTACTTGCACGGGTGGCAACTAACAGGTTGGCTACTTACACGGAATCGCCTAAATATGCAGTGTTTTGACATAAAGGGAAGTTTGGTAACGAGTGCACATAAATACAAACATCCACTAAGGACAATAAGTTATGTGTTAACTTTCTAGTTTTTTTATCTACGAAACTTGAACCTATCTTTTAAACAATTTGATAACCTAAGATTAGTATTTTGCAATGGAGAGGAAATCAGTACATAAGTGGTGCCAAAACCCAGAATATAACCTACATGAATCGATATAATTTTGTGAATCTAAAATTATACTTTTTTTTTGTAAATTCATTGCCAGTACCTTCTTTAATACCTGTTTTTTTGTTTTTGTTTTGCTGCATCACAACCTCTATACAGTGAAAATAGAAGAGTACCCACAACTGTGACCCACTTCATCTTGGGTGTGATGGATCCTGGGAGAGCCACCATTCAATTACTCGCCGATGGGGATGGACAAAAGTCAAGTGACAATCCAGGAGTAAATAGGTTTTAACCAATTTAGTGGGATTTTTTTTTCTGGTCTGCTAATACAAACGTTTGCCAACAATTCTCTGGCAGGCTTCCTGAACCACCTCGACCAAATCTACAGTTCAATTCCAACCTCTCAATCATGGCTAAACCTGAACTAAATTTTGACACTATGCTTAACGTTGTGCTGAATATGCCTCACAATTTGTGTACTCAACCCATAGTTTCTCGGCCACAACTTCAAAACTTTTTGCAAATCCTTTTCCATATACTAATATTTTTCCTGAAAATAATGCTCAAAATGTACAAAGGTATAATAATATCACACATTGTCAGAAGTGTGAGGAGTAGGGCACTTAAGTCAAATTTGTTCTTCACGTTCAAATTGTAAAGGCAATTTTCAGTAAAAATCAGCCACCGATTCCTAGATTTAACAACAGTTTTGGAAGTGTGGGGAATATATTCACACAAAATTTTCCTGTCCAAAATCTCGGAGAAGTTACAGAATCGGAGTCTTGTCCGTGATAGAAAACCTATTCGCGAAGCATAATTTCAGAAGTTTAAAGCCAGTAGCATTCCTACCTTCGTCCCTATTATTTCCGTCATATAGGGGAATAATTATCCGGCCTTGTTGACACTGGTGCCAATTGTTCTATTTCCACATTTTGTATGGAGGAACTATCTTCAAGTCAAAGTGTATTGTCAAAAGAAGAGTGTAACGTTCCTATTGCTAATTTTGGTTACAGTCCTGTGATGGCTAAAGATTCTGTTATTGTGTGTGTAAATATTAAGGGGTTTTCATAGAAATTCGAGTTTTATGTTACTTCTGTCTTAAGATGCAATTTTATTAGGTTCCAACTTTTTGAATTTCAAATATGATTATTTCTCTGTGACAATGTGTACCATTTTAATTTCACAATGTAAAATACCCTTTTTTTTGTATATATTGGACAAAATCTTTGTGGGGTTGGATGAATGTCGCAACAATCAAAATTTACTTCTAACACAGTTCAAAAGAGAATTCCCTACTGTTTTAACAGAAAATTTAGGCTCTACCAACTTAATAAAATATGATATTATGGTCAATTGTGAAAAACCGGTGCGCTGTGCTCCCTATTAATGTAATCCTTTCAAATTGAAAGCCATGAGAGAAATCACTGACGAACTGTTAAGAGATCAAGTACACTGCATTTGCAATACCCTAAGCTACTTACTGTTTTAAGTGCATGCCATTTGGCTTAACTGAAAGGTCATCCTGTCTCAGGCTTATGGACATCATTTTTGGGGACATTTAAGCTCAAATATGTTTTCACCTTAGATAATCTCTTAATTTATTCTAAGTCCTGGGACAAACATTAAATCTATCTTCGAGAAATCTTTACTCGCTTGAAATTTGCTGGTCCACACTCCAGTGTGCCAGGTTTCCTCAAGCTTCAGGGCTAGACCCACTTCTGCGAATGCATCGGCTAGCTTCACCTTTATTTCCTGAATCTCTCTAGCTACTTGAGGGCCTTTGTCCAAATGCACGAAGAGAACCTGATTGTCCCCCGAGCCGGTCAGTCGGTGCTCAAGGTCACCCTCGTGCATCACCTTGCGTATCACCAGGATGGTTATCAATGTCCAAAGCTTCTGCAGGATTCCTTGATTCCCCCCAGCATGGCTGTCCCACGCACCAAAGCCATCTGGGGAACCAGGGGGCATATACTTGTTGGAGGTGATCAGGAGTGAGTCGGTAAAAATGTGTGTCAAGTACCGGAAGTGGTGCACCCCAAACAGCTCGCAGAGTACTGCTATGACTGATGTTTGTTGATAGGATCGGAACGTGTAGTTCCACTGTTCCAGGTCCATGATAAACCGGACCCAGACAGTGGAACTAGTCTCTGGTAGTGTTGATAGCATGTCCATTTTCCGTTTTAGATCAGAGCCGCTTATGGTCATCGACTGCTGCGTGAACAAGGGCAGTATGCTCTCGCTGAGGTTGCGCTCACAGGTGGAGGCCATCATTCGGCACTCAAACGTCAGGATCGAGAAAACACGGGCTTCGATTTTGAGTTCACGCTCCTTTGCCATTAATTGAATGACTGCCCAGTTGCGAGGTATTCTCCCCATGGCTTCTACAGTTGTGTAGAAGGACTTGATGTCAATTACCTCCCGGCTCAAGATCTCAATAATAAGGCGAGTATTTTCTGTGTCAGTGGGCTTGGCCAAGTCCATGAAATCCAGTGCGTCCTGCGCAAACAGCTGATATATATTACTGAGGTGTGGGGTTATTGATTTGTCGTCCAGCAAATTCGATACTTGCGGGTAATAATTGAATTCATGGTTCTTGCCCAATTCCAACCTAGCCCATGCTTCAAGCGGGATACGGCAGCACTCCCTGATAGATCCTGGACGGCCCTGTCTCAAAGTGGCAATTTGGTGGTCGACCCTCAGCGACTCCAATACCTTGGGCAAATCTGGATAATGTTCCCAGTAGGGAGCCAATATGCGAATATTCGAATAACGAATGTATTAGGGATGTATTTATGGGCCGAATTTTGAGCAATTACACAGCCAGTGTCTCCTGATCGGACCTCTGACAGCTCGTAAAGAGCTTGGACAGCTGGATGTTTTTTACATGGCCTGGACTGGTCAAGAAGGACTCGACCTTATCTCTGATCAAAGCCTCTGGTAGCCCCCTCTCAAACTTCACAGCTCCACTGATCACATGACGGTATGCTGGTCGCGATCGCCATACGTGGTGGAGGAGATCTAAAGACTCGCTGAGGGCATCCTGGTGTCCGGCGTACATGAAGCCTGAAAGCTGCAGCATTGGTAAAAACCCAAAGTCGGCTGACAGGAAGGTGAGCACTACTAACCGCTCCCTGTCTTCAGGGACCCACTTGGAAAACACTCAATCCCGACAAGACAACCTTGGGGTAAACTAAATCAATTTCCTGGGGCATGTGATCTTTAATGCCACTATTTATATATATCTGATTTTAGGTCTACTTTCCATAGCCAGGCTCCTTGTGGTATTTCCGTCAGAACTAGGCCCGCTGTCTTCAAGCTGAACATTGGTGTGTGTATAAACTCGGTCCAAGCGCTGTAATCCTGTATTATTCTGATGGTGTTGTTAGACTTCGGAATTGCCCAAAGAGGAAAGGCGTCCGTCACCTCTTTGTTTTCTACTAGTAGATCGTTGTCTATCCAATCTTGAATGACTGTATCCATGGTTTCCGATGGGCGAGTTCTCACGAAATGGTCTTTTGGTCTAGATAGTACCACCCCGTCTCTGCAGATCTTGAAGAGAGATCGATTATTCCACGTAATGTTCTTCAATGGTCTAACCGCGACTGAGACGTAGTGGCAGTCCTTTAGTTTCACCGTGGGCAGGTCCTTGTCCTGGAGCAGGTTGTCCAATGCTTTCCCAAAGGATGGAAGCTCGCACGCTGAGGTAGGAAAGTCCACCGTTTGACCAACTTCTTACACCTCCGGTCAAACTGCTTCAGGAACATTTTCCTCACGTAACCCCCTCGCAGAATAAATTGCAGCCTTGACGTTAGGATCGTAGAGACCGCGTCAATCTTCTGCCAGGGGGCCAGAAGACTCCCGTCAACGACGTCGAGGTCGCGTATCATGATCTCTAGCTCCTCTTCAGATGACTGGGCCACCTTATATCCAGTCGGCCCCCCCAGATGTTTATAGGCCTCGCCTGCTCTTAATGAGACCATCTGTGCCTCCTGAATACGGAAGGGGGTTTCTTGCACCACACCCTGCTGGCCCGCGGCGCAGTTTAGGTGGAGGGACGCGCACTTCCTTGGTTTGAAGCGCAGTCCCGCCCACCGAGCCGCCTGGCTGATCTGGTCTAAAAGGATCTGCAGACCGCCAGGGCTCCTGCCGATAAGGACGATATCGTCCGCGTATACCAACAACGCGTGGTGTTGACCGTAGATACGGACCCCATGGAGCCTCTCCGCTCTGGTGACGCTCCTTATCAGGGCCTCCATGCTTAGTTTGAATAGGATAGGGCTGAGGGGGCACCCCTGCCGGACACCGGCACGAATTTGTATATCGGGGGTGTACCCCTCCCCAGTCCGGATTCTCGTCGAGCCACCGGAATACAGGTCCCGCACGATATCCCTCAGGTGGGCGGGGACTTCCATCTCCTCCAGCGTGTGGAGTATGTAGGCGTGCGAGCCGAACGCGTTGGCCAGGTCCAACGAGGCGACCGTCAACTCCTTTGTCCTCCCCGCCTCGTTTATCATCGCCTGCAACACAAAGTTGTGCTCCAAGCAACTCTCGAATATCATGAAGCCCTTCTGCTGCGGCGATATTTTTCCTGTAGCAGCAGCCCAGCGCCCCAACCGGTCGGCCCAAACTTCGAGATATAG
>CABEEJ010009745.1:0-17067 GCA_901482245.1 Timema douglasi
ACCATTACACATTAGCGTAAGTGCGTATAACCCGAACGGGTAGTAAGACGCGGTGATGATAATAATAATAATAATAATAATAATAGTCCTAAATAAATATTTATTTAGTAATCACACCTTAGAACGACTGTTTTAGCCTCGGCTTTGTGTTGGGACATCATCAGTCAGTTTGAATGCATGATGATAAAAAAACATTCTGCACTATTTAAAAGCGAACGAAATAATTTAAATAATCCCATTAGCTTGGTTGTAATTTAAAATAATTTATGATAAACATATTCAACTATCTAAATAAATGTTAATAATCAGGACATAATTTGGTTACAATTATCCACCGAATTTATAGTAATTTAATGATCCCTTTCGCGGGCCCCCTTATACCATTGGGCCCCACCCCCGCGGGCCTGGATGTTACGCCGCTGGCGGGGATCACAATTATTTCTACCGTATTTTGTCTGATTGTATTTCAATCCCAAAATGAGCAAGCGTGTTTTTTCCGTCATGTCTTCCCCTTTAAGTTCTTGGAAAAAAAAGAGTCTACAATCTATTTGTGTCCGGTTGTCCTAATTCCTTGACCCCCTCCCCCTCCCTAAATACCCTTAAAGCCAACCCTACTAGCTCACGACCACGATAAGGGTTCTCTGTTAGCTCACAACCCCCCCCATCACATAGTAAGGTTTCCCCTGTGCCGCTGAAAATCACGCCACGTCGTAAACTACAGCGTAAAACACTACGTGATATTTTTTCCCCTCTCATCTCATAGCGGTTGTAGAACATTAAATAAATTTGCACGGGTTTCGGAAGAATGTGTGTGATAAAGTAGCTTCGCACGTGCTTATATCAGAGGACTAGTTTATTATTAAAAGAGGTGTGGGTTGAGAGCTATATTTGAGTCATGATAATCATGGGAGAGGTTTTTTTTTATATCCCTATCGTCGCTGGTTCATTTGTTGGTGATTTAAATGATTTTTAACTAGTGTATTTGAAAAAAAAAATTATTTCAATACAATTGTTATAGGATACCTAAAAATATCACTTTGCACCAATAAAGATAACACAAATATATTATTTGAATTAGGTAAGGTAGCATCCGTTTGTAAGTTTATTCATTCATATTAATAAGTATGCCTTAATGTAGGCATTTATAATGATCAAATATTGAAGTTGAGCTCACAATTTTTGAATTAAATAAGTGTTTTTTTTACAATACTTTTAAATAAAACGTTACCACATTAATATTTTAACTACTCCTAAAGACAAACTATAATATCTGTAAATAAAATTTAATCAAAACAGTCAAATGATTTTTGGATATATATTTTGTGAGTATATCTTTAGTATGGTGTTCCTAATTAATTTTAATTGACTCATAGTATTAATAATATGAGAAAATAAATATATTAATATACAAATTATGTATTTTTTTTAAATTTTGAGTTTTGGAAAAATTAAAAATTTTGAAAATATCTTATTTTTGGGAAAATACAACTTATGAACTCTTCTTTACTACTTGGTCTATATTAGTAAAGTTTAATAAAAACTTTCTTAGGTGTAGTTTTTTAACTCCCGAAAGTGATGTAAAATTATAAATCTCATATTAATGTGTATCCTTTTCCTAATTCAATACAAAATTGTATTCATAAAAATGTAATATTAATATTTCTAATCATTACAACATAACTTTAATGCATAACCTAAAATTAAAAACAAAATATTTTTGGCTCACTAATTTGGCTGTATTACTTAAAAGTGAAAATGTTTACTCCATAAAATTGTACATACAAATTACTTCCTCTTTCCAAACTTGTATTTTTATATTAAAAATCACTTCAAAATGTTTCACGTATAAAACGGAAGCGAAAAATGTATCTGTGAACGTAATACTTCAGAATAAATATCAAATACTTTCAAGAACTTTATTAACTCTGGAAAAGTTGTGTACAAACATTTTTAATAAACAGAACAGGAGTTGGAAAATTAAAGTTTTTACAAGATATTACTTTTTATAGCTTACTTTTACTTTAGTCGTAATTCTAACAATATTCCGGAATTTAACAGTTAGACCCCATAACAGCCTGCTTTCATGGTCTTCGGTGGCCGCATGGTCTAAGGCGCTACTCTCACAATATACTAGACTGCCGATGATAGGGATATCGGGGTTCGAATCCTGTTCGGGTGTGCTAAGGGTGAGTTTTTTTTAGCACCGCGTCTTACTACCCGTTCGGTTTATACGCTTTAAGTACTAATTACGCTAATGGATTAGGAATTGGGAAGGTTAAATTAGAGGAAGTAAACCCGCATTTGCGTGGAGGGAGAGTGGAAAACCATTTAGGAAAAACCACCCCCAGTTCACCCGACCGAGATTCGAACCTCGATCTCCCCGTCCTCAGCAATCGAGCAACTCAACACGACAAGCGCGTTTAGCCAACTACGCCACAGAGGCGGGTGGTTTTCCTTAATGATTTTACAGGCAACCTCCACGCAAATGCGGGTGCACTTTCTCTTAATACAACCTTATTAATCCTAAAACATTATCATGATTAATAGGCTATACATGCATATAGTCTGAACGGGTGGTAAAATGTGGCGTTGAAAAAAAGTTATAACTGTTTTAATAAATATAGGAAAAAATATAAATAAATGTATCAAGTTCAATATCAGTAAATTTTAACATCCTTTTTAATGTGGATTGTTGTTGGTTTTATACACACAGTTAAGTGGGTTGGAAACAAATATATATTTTGGAAGAGTGCGTAAAACAAATGATAGAAAGTGCGACAGACAAGAGTGCTTCATTAATTTGATGGATTTCAAAGTAGATTGCTGAATAATTAAATAATAATTTTCGATAATATTGTGTTTAATCATTAATGAGTATACATGGTACTTGGTTCAGTGTGTTTGTGAATTAGATTGATTACGATTATTCATTTCTTTAGTAATATATTTAAAAAAAAATCTATAAACGATTTGATTTTCAATAGACTCAGCATAATATAGAGAGTTTTAACAATTATACATTTACAATTTAATTGTGTTCAAGGTATTATTTTAAAACCTGTATTAATATACGTGTTTTAGGGTTTACTTCGTTTATCCCGTTAAGTGATGGGTTACATCAGCGGTTGGCAAACTACGGCCCGTGGATCGTATCTGACCAACAAAATATCAAACTAATAATTGTTTCCATAAAATAGACTAATTACTATATAATAAATATAATACCAAGATTTTTTTCTTGTTATTTTTTTAAAACGCATACGACATATGATATTAAAAAGGTTGTGACCCCCTTGGTTACACTATGGCTCTATATTATAATACATAACCTGCATCGAAGTACAATCCAACTAGGTAAGAATGCTACATTTTCGGTTAAATGAAATGTACACACCTATAAACTTAATTAAAACTTATTATTTTTATAATTTTAATTGAAACAAAACTTGATACAATTCTGCGAAATTGAGTTAACTGTAGGCCTACCAATATTGTATATAATATTGCGCTTGTGTTGAGCTCGACTTTTGAGGACGGGGAGATCGAGGTTCGAATCTCGGTCGGGTGAACTGGGGGGAGGGGAGTCCTAAATGGTTTTCCACTCTCCCTCCACGCAAATGCGGGTTAGTTTCCTCTAACTCAACCTTCCCAATTCCTATTCCATTAGCGTAATTAGTACTTAAAGCGTATAACCCGAACGGGTAGTAAGACTCGGTGCTAAATATTATTATTATTATATAATATTAGTTAATATATTTATAAGTATATCATTTGGCAGGGTGCTATGGCCCACGTTGAATATAGCTATTAAACTAAGTATCTTAACACATTTTATTTGAAGGTTATACAGTATCAGAGTTTCTGTGAAACGATTTAATAGGATTATAAGTAACTTGGTAAGTTCTAGCGAGTTAGCGAAATTGAGGCAGCTATCTTTTTCTTACGAGCATGTGAACTTGGCAAAGAAAACAGCTCACAGCAGTGAACCTTAACTCCACCACTGTGTGAAACAAGCTATGGACCTAATAAGAATGGTCTTTTTTTTCCAGGTGTCATTATAGTATATTAAAACAATTATTCCTTTTAGTATTTTATTTAATAAGGTATTTACGTTTTCTTAACTAATATTTAGCTGATTACCACACTCATGATTCAAGATAAACGATAGGTTTAGGAATAATATTTACACCCACTGGTAAATCAGCTTAATTTGTTGATACTATTTGGAGGATATTAACGTACTTGGGTTACTACACCTACAACTTAAGACTAGCGGGTAGTGGGGTTGAGGGAGTGTAGGGGTAGAGCTGGGGTGGGAAGTTTTGTTGAGTAATGTTCCTGTTCCAAGTACCAACAATATTATGCTGGAGACAATCAATGGTGATAGGACTTGAATCCTAATGCTCTCGTACCTTCACTGGTTATAATCGCCATGGTTACTATTGGGAAACAGCGTTGTCATTCTATCGTTTTTGTGTGACCGACCTTCCCTCAAATATAATACAAGTTTCTCAGTGCTGGTTAGTCGAGATTGCCAGTAGATCCTTCTTGACACAGTACACCACCTTCAGACATAAGTGAGAGCGAGGAGATTTGGCAACAGTTGTCCGATAGCGAGGAGATTTGGTAACAGTTGACCGATAGCGAGGAGATTTGGCAACATTTGACCGATATCGAGAAGATTTGGCAACAGTTGACCGATAGCGAGTAAATTTGGCAACATTTGACCGATAGCGAGAAGATTTGGCAACATTTGACCGATATCGAGTAAATTTGGCAACATTTGACCGATAGCGAGGAGATTTGGTAACAGCTGACCGATAGCGAGGAGATTTGGCAACATTTGACCGATAGCGAGGAGATTTGGCAACATTTGACCAATAGCGAGTAAATTTGGCAACATTTGACCAATAGCGAGTAAATTTGGCAACATTTGACCGATAGCGAGAAGATTTGGCAACAGTTGAGAAAGAGTTGATACAGCTTTTCTCCTAATACCTGCAGTTCCCTCAGATGTGATATCGGATGTAGTAAAAGGCTTGTGGAACCTTGTCTGTCAATCAGTGATGAGTAAACTTGCAACCATAGGAACTATTACGGTTCCATCTTAAATATATCGAATATCCCTACTCGCAAAATTTAAACTCGTTAAATAATATTGTGTTGGATATGATAATGATTTTGAAATAAAATAAATTACAATGTGTCACTAGTTTCAACAGAGTAAAATAAACAGTTGACTTCATCGCTTTATGTATAAAAAACTTTTTTTAAATCTTTTTTTAAAGTGATTGTTTAGCCGCAATATAAGGATGAAGCTTGTAAGTATACAATATCCTTTGATACGTAAATCAACGAGCATTGTACGATAATTTATAAGAATTGCAAACTTTCTTTACTTATATAACTCTGCATTAGCAATAAATTCCATCTTCCAATCAATAGGCTATGCATACAGTATACTATTGAAAGGAGAAACCGTTTAGAAAATACAATTTTTTTTTGCGCTCAACATTAATTTTATATTATATGTGATAGTTGCCTATCTAATAAAAATGTTTTATATGAATCACATGAATTGATTAAATAAAGTGGTAAAGTATACTGTTATTTTTGTTGTAGGCACAGTAGAGAACATTCAAACATATTTCTTTGCAGCCAACTTTACTAACATTTTAGTATATTATTAGTTTATTATATAGGTATTGATAATATCTATCAAAAGTGACAGCAGCTGCATATAGCATGAGTTGATGTATGATTATATTACAATTGTTTTAGTAAATTTAGCTACTAACTTCTACTCTTCTTACTATCAAAATCTTAATATAGATCTGGTAACTTTTGTGGTGTCAGATACGGCCTATGAAAATGGGACTGTTTATGTTTTCATGCCTATCACGTGATTACCAGGCTTCATGAAACTTTTATAACAAATTTCTAGAAACAATATAGTATGGTATGTATTTATGGTAGCCTAAATTTACATGGACACAGTTTAACCCACAGAAGGTATTACTGTCACCGTCAGCTGTATTTCAGCCTATCTTTGACGGTGGTTTTAAATTGCTGATGAGGAAGCTAAATGATACTCGTGCTCGCTGTCCGGAGATAAGCCCGTGTTTCTTATCGACTGTGCAGTCCAGGAAACACACTGATAAGAAGTTATGTACCATGTACAACACAGCAGTTCCTCTTTCAGCTACTGCCTCCTTATCACCAGCTAATAGAGTAACTGGATCTCCGGGAGATAGGAGGGCAGTGGTGCCAACATGCGCCAACGTCATTTCCCCTTACAATCCTCTCAATTTCTTTCTGGTCGGAAACTCACAGATCAATACAACCTAACGACCAACAACTAATTTAAAAATCGAATGAATTGACTCTATTCAGAAAAAATAGAATAGTCAAACCGTTATATAAGGCCATTAAATATAATTTGTTATTTTACATACCAGAATTATAGATTGAGGCTTTAGGTTTCGCAGACAGTGAAGCTATGGAGGAAGCCACTAAAGTTACTTAGCATTCTTAAACACTTAAAAAAAATTATCCTAGATTTTATTTAGCTTTGAATAAACTTAAACGTGTTCCATATTTTACGAGACTTAGATAAAACAAATTCACTCTTTACGTTTTGAATGCTATTCATTCCTAAAACCAAATCAACGGAATTCATTTATATATATAAAATGTACGCTGATAAAGTCCAAGCTTGTATATCATACTAAAATTCAACATAATATAGGTTAACATTATTAAATCTAGTATTTCAACATGGTGGTGGGTCTCAAAGTAGACATTCAGTGTGACAGATAGTAGCCAACTAATTATGATCTTCATAACCACTGAAAAATTGAAATAACTAGAAATAATTATGAAGCTAAAGCATCAAGTTTGGTTCGTCATTGAGTTTGTTTACTTCTTGAATGTGAGTACATGGGAAATAAAGTAATTTACTTATTATTAATAACCAAGACAACATTTTGGCATTATCAAAAACTACTGTCGTTCGACAGATATAAAAAGTATTATCTGAAAGTTGAACAAAGTGAAATTTTTTTTTAATACAATTATTTAAAACGGCAGTATATACCACAAATGGAGATTTTTGTGGCAAAATATAAGGCCACAATCATATTTTTAAGCCCACCATTACACATCTGATCTCATTCGTCAGGAGTTCACTTGTCACAGTCTGGGATCCTCATTCACTACCAACGGGGACTATCAGAAAACACTTTTTTTTTAGTAATGTAAAAATAAAATTTTTAAACGAGTCAATTTTAACTTAATTAAATTCTGCTTTTTGACGTAGACCTGGAAATATTAAATAGACTGAAAATATGAAAAATAAATAATTTGATTTATTTTACCATATCCCAAACATACCATGACTTTACTAATGGGGTAAGAATGAGAAACGCATATTTTTTAAAGTATATATTACCAAATTTGCATATAATTAGTGTGGGATACCATCCCACCCACCTTGAATACACCAGGACAAGGTTTGAATCCCGAGCTCCCAGTCACCGTAAAGTCTGTATAGATGAATTTGACGTTCAGTTCACATTCCCTCTGATACGTGTTAGTTGAGTTAAACTTCGACATATGGCAGAATAAAGTTACAATATAGATCGAAATTAAAAATATTATTTTAACTTCCCTTCAGATTATTTAGAAAATAAACATATTTGATTAAGAATCAAATAGCTGAAGCTATTATGTATGCATTTAGTGAGGGATCACTTAAATATGAGTAAAGAATGACCTTGCACACGAGACGGATCCTGGATAGCTCAGTGGTTAGAGGATTGGCGTACTAAGCCAAAGGTCCCGGGTTAGATTCCCATGTCCAGGTGTCGTTTTTCAATTTTCAGAATACAACATTTGACGTTAATACAAATATAATATCTTTATATTTCTCACTTATAACCTCAATTTTTTTGTCTCTACTAATTTTATCCAAAATGTCTGCTTTAACGGAAAATACGAACATTCCGATGCTTCAATTGGTTTGAAAATTACTTCTTTTTTTGTTGTATGTTCATTTTAGTTAATCTCTCTCCTATCTGTCCTCTCAGTCTTTTTCCCCCCCCTCTCCCTCCTTGTGCCTGTTAGCTACTCTCTCCACCAGTAACAAACGACTCACTTCGTACCCGGAGTAAATTATAGTCAATTTCCCGCTCCCCGCCCACGACCGGTCCCCTTCTTTATCCATTCCTTCCACCTAGAGACGACGCTGCCGAGAATTCACGCAATTCCACTCCCTCCATTCTTCGTATCGTGGTTCACGAACAAAAGAAGGTTGAGATGTGTGGGATGTGGGGTGTTCCACATTTAACTGACAGCAGGATCTCGGTCAGGGGTTTGATAGCCCTTGGTAGAAGTCACCGGTGGAAAGGGTAGGGTCACCCCAAACTCTGGCTTCAAAATCGGGAAAACACAGGAAATGTGTGAACAAATCGGCATGTTCGTGAGTTTGGAACAGTTAATTATATTATTTAAATATTTGCTAAAACCAAGAGTGCGCCCACTCTTTGGTTGCTTTATTATTTTTTCAGTCTGGAACTACATTTCAAAAGAAAAATTCTACTTCGGGATTTAACCGATTGAGATTATTATTATTATTATTAATATTAGAACCGCGTCTTACTACCCGTTCGGGTTATACGCACTTATGCTAATGTGTAATGGTAGAGTGATTGTGAGATGATATGGAGGACCTACATTTTAACGTGGAATCCGAACCACGGTGGAGGCCTGGCATTCCACACAGTCACAAGTTGTGATTAATACACGTCTTGCCAGAGATGAAGGAAGGGTCTGGTAATCAGATAAATCTGTGCCGGGACTGAGGATTTAATCCCGGATCCTCAGCACAGAAACCTGTCACCTTACCCCTAGACCACCAGGTCACCGACCCTATTGAGATTAATTTCGTTAAGTTTATATTATGATAATAAACATGGCTCAATTTATTGCTACTTGTGGCCTGTATAATGATTTAGTACATACATTCATACACCCTGCACACCAATGGACAATTTCACAGGGAAAAGTTAATTTACGTAGTTTGATTTCAAGATGAAGCTCAATCTGTCGAATTGTATTTATATAAGTTGTATATGTCATCCTTATCTTTCAGAATATATAGACTTTTATTTGGTGACGATAGAAATTTAAACAGCTGAACTAGCTTTGTTGGCTTAAGCATAGTTTCAGGAGTGTGCAATAGTTTGTCTTTTCATAGAAGTAAGAGAGAGCTTAAGAAACACACATTGCTTCTAGCACGTTAAGGTGACCTGGCGGTCTAGAGGTAAGGTGTCAGACTCTTATGCTGAGGATCCGGGATTCAATCCTCAGTCCCGGCACAGATTTATCTGATTACCAAACCCTTCCTTCACCTCTGACAAGACATATTATGAATGTGGGGAATGCCAGGCCTCCACCGTGGTTCGGATCCCAAGTTAAACTGTAGGTCCTCCATTTCGTCTCACAATCACCCTACCATTACACATTAGTGTAAGTGCGTACAACCCGAACGGGTAGTAAGACGCGGTGCTAATAATAATAATAATAATAATAATAATAATAATAATAATAATAATTCTAGCACGTTATAATTATATCTTCCACCCCATTCTCACTTAAACATAGAGCTGTGTGACGACTGGGTACAGGTTGGCCATACAATCTGGACACATAAGGCAAAGGCATAAATAAGCACATCAAACAAAACTGTAGAGCACATTTAACATGTAATGAAAAGTAATTTAATGTCCTAACATTAATTTTCCATGATATTTTTATGTGTTTTTTTTAAAAAGTGAATGGTATATTTGATCATGAGATATGTAGTCAGTTCTGTCGCCGTGTAAGTAGATTTTAAGACTCTCCGTGGACCCAGGCTATACTTTGGAGGTTGTCTATACGTCATATCCCGAATGAGGTGAGGTGATGATAGTGATTATGTAGGTGGAAATCTTAAACTTAGCTTAAGCCTAACTAACCAAACCCTGGTGATCATAGAAACAGTACGCTTTAAGGAAAAATACTTATGCAACTTTCAGGAATCAAACCCGGTACCTCTAAATCAGTAGTCAGGTGCTCTTACCCCTAGACCAAAAGGATATATTTGAGTATCTATATATTTTCATATGTGTTCAGACCTAAGACCAACATGTGTAGTTTTCCATCAAGTTTCAAATCTTAAGTTTTAAAAACCAATTACATGAATTTCACACTAATCAATTTAATGTAGTGTAGTATAGTGTAGTATAGTGTAGTACAGTGTAGTATAGTGTAGTACAGTGTAGTATAGTGTAGTACAGTGTAGTATAGTGTAGTACAGTGTAGTATAGTGTAGTACAGTGTAGTATAGTGTAGTACAGTGTAGTATAGTGTAGTACAGTGTAGTATAGTGTAGTACAGTGTAGTATAGTTTAGTGTACTATAGTATAGTGTAGTAAACTAGTTATTGTGTGTTTGAGGTTGGTTTACTTCTCAAGGATGCTACATTTTGTTTTCTAAGTTAACCATATCAATAATTCCAGCAAACCAACAAAACAATCTAGTCTACTTTAGTTTTTATTTGGAAGAGACCTACCTCGGTGGCCGCATGGTCTAAGGGGTTAAGCTCGCAATAGATTATACTGTCGATAACGGGGAGATTGGGGAGTTTTATACGAAAAATGAATATTCTTAAAGTTAATTTGATGGTTTGTAAGTTGTCTTTGGATATTTTTTTAGTATTGAAGGGCAGGAGACACCATTTAATGTTTCCATTTTTGATATGATTGGGTCATTTGAACTATTTTTATGTTAATAAGTCCAATCCCTTCCTTTTAACATATAGGTCGACTATAGAAATGCCAGTGACAGCTAAATTTTTTATCCGATCCTGTCATTTAAACTCTCTTTAAGTAGGTAGTTCTTTATTTTAATTGGGGGAGTTTAACATGAAATATCGTTATTTTTAAAGCTATTTAGATTGTTTCTTAGGTGTGTGTGTGTCTGGAAGTTTCGCATGATTGGTAGTGTGTACCGAGGGTGAATTTTCCTAAATGGTTTTTTACTTTCTCTCCGCGCTAATGTGGGTACACTCCCTCGAAGCTTAACCTTCCTAATCTATAACACATTAGAGTAATTTGTATATAGTGGTATAACCCGAACGAGTATAGTAAGACGGAGGGTTAACAAAAAATATTTACCTACACATTTATCTCAGAAAATCAATATTTTTGCCATCGTATAGTTCACCATCCCCATTCAATTAAAGATTATTTTTAGGAACTATTACTTACTATTATGATATCAATTCTATAACCTAGATTTAAACCTCATATAGCCTAGATTTAAACATCTCCCATAGACTTTTAAGAAGATTATAAATATTTATTATTTTAAACACTAAGCCTCACTATAAAAGCTACTTTAGGATCATCAGTATGTTTTATTTAAAACCTTATGATTTATTTTAATGATATATTTTTATTATGACCACCAAGAAAATGTTGTTTATAAATTGAAAGTACTAACAACTTTTGTTTTGTTTGATGGAAATAAATTATTGGAGGGCAAGAATTAATTTTAAAACAAAGTTACTTAAGCTGGATAAAATATGATTTTTTTTTCTATTCGAGAAAGTAAAAACAATGAAAAAGTTACTTGGTTTGAAAGGATTAAAACAAATAACAAAATGTTGGTTAGAAAAATGAAGTTTTTATTAGATGGTCATTTATAATTTTCGTTTGAAATTATAAAATTAATTACTCTTCTAAGAGCTCTTGTATATTTTGATTATTTTTATAAAGTCAAAGTTACTTTTATAATTTTATAATTTCTATTAAACTTGAATTGTTTTAGAAATTAACGCAATATTACATTTTTTCCAAAAGTTTTAAGTGAAAATAAAATTATAAAGCGTGATTAATGGGCAATATCTAATAATCGTTTCGTTTTAAAATTTCTTTAGGTAAAAGATAAATTGACACCATATTCGTAAGATCAAGTTTGCAAATAAATGGGGGCATATCATTTTACATTTAGTATGAAAGTGTATTAAACTTTATAAATTTCATCCCCAAGACATTTGAATACGTTGTAACTAAATAATTTTATGCTCAGCCGTTATCTTGATTTTTCTTTAAGTATTTATGATAAACGTCAATACCCTATTAGTGTATGTAGAATATACTTATGAACCACTCAAACATGTATGAATAAATACTCCACCAAATTAATTAAAACATAACGAATATAAAATCTCAAGTATCAACTATTTAAAAATTAATCTATTCTACAAATGTATTGACTTTCTATTAGTTGAGTAACTGCAACCTATTTTTTACTATAAAATCACCTATCCAATTATTATTATTATTATTATTATTATTATTATTAGCACCACGTCTTACTACCCGTTCGGGTTATACGCACTTACGCTAATGTGTGATGGTAGGGTGATTGTGAGATGAAATGGAGGACCTACAGTTTAACGTGGAATCCGAACCACGGTGGAGGCCTGGCATTCCCCACATTCACAAGATGTCTTGTCAGAGGTTAAGGAAGGGTTTGGTAATCAGATAAATCTGTGCCGGGACCGAGGATTGAACCCCGGAACCCCCAGCACAGAATTCTGACACCTTACCCCTAGACCGCCAGGTCACCCCTATGCAAGTAAAAACCAAGCATATCTCTACTACGTTAGATGGCCTTGGAGTGAGTTTTATGAAAACAAATCATCACAGATAGTCATGATGTGAACTAATGAACTATTATAAGTACAGCACAGCCATAAAACACATTTCGTTGACGTTGAAAAATACTACCAATGTGTCTGGAAACTTTTTAATACTAGCATATTTTTGACATTTTCAGTCAAGACCACGTTTGGTAATTTTTCTTGCTCATACTCATCTGATATAAAATCTAATAATAAATAATGTACTGCATATTTTCAAGGATGATATACGAGTTGAAATGAGGGGAATTCATGAGCTCCAAATGTGTTCCCAACAGTGGTTTGTAAAGAGGTTTAGTTATTAAAATATCAGAGAAAAATATGAGTGGACCTTTAAGCTAAATACTGTAAAATTGATCGTAATCTTGTAATCCATCAATCATATCTATATTTAATAAGAGTGGGAGATAAATCAGAAGAAATATATCAGAAATTTGTATCAAAAAAACATAAAGAAAAAAAAAAGCATCTTAAGTACTCACGGTAAAGATTCGAACTATGAGCTTCACCATAACTGTAAAAATCAGATTAATGATTTAGTTCTTGTACCCACTGATTCAGGCACTCTTTCTTTAGAAGCATATAGAGTATTTATGTATGTAGAGTAATATATATAGCTCTGGAGACAAATAGTATAATTCAATTTAGTTTGCAATTATATTTCAATATATTAAATTAAACTTTTTAGTCACCAAAATATTTAAGTCAATATTATTATAAAATGTCTGGAAAGGAGGCAATTTCATAAACTTGAATACATTAAAAAAACACCATATATTTATATTATAATTTTTGTATCCAATACTTCCCTCCCCAACGACCCAAACACAAATGTAACATTTTACCTCTTTTTTTTTAGCGCCGCTTCTTACTTCCCGTTCAGTTTGTACGAAGTTTGTTGAATTGACTTACACTGTGAATTGCTATAAACATCATCATCACCTAGATTAGAAGTGATGTCCCTGGGAGTTTTCTAGCCCAATGACAGACGCCAGTAAGCATTACACAAGACGGGACAGTAACAAAGAAACAAACATAACGAATAAACGAGGAAGGCGGAAGAGATAGAACATATCGTTAAATGCGTGCTCACGTATGGTGTAGCCGGGGAAAATGCGTATCGTGACGATTTATAACAACTTCCCAACCCTGGGGAAATGTAAGGTTTGTCTTTCTCGCCCTTGGTCGCATCTCTCTTCCAATGTACTCGCCTTGTCATCGTTCGGGAAGAAAGTCAAGGGTTAGAATAAGAGTGGACAGAGGATTTGTTGTTATTTTCGATGTTGTATGCGCTAACATAATCAATCGTCCCAAGCCTGATTCTTTTAACATGTTTATACAGGATGGGGTCGATACAATTAGACGATTAGTAACTTCAAAATCAACATTTTAATTATTATAATAATAATAATATTTAGCATCGCGTCTTACTACCCGTTCGGGTTATACGCTTTAAGTACTAATTACTCTAATGTATTAGGATTTGGGAAGGTTGAATTAGAGGAAGTGAGCCCGCATTTGCGTGGAGGGAGAGTGGAAAACCATTTAGGAAAAACCACCCTCAGTTCACCCGACCGAGATTCGAACCTCGATCTCCCCGTCCTCAGCAGTCGAGCTTCAACACGACAAGCGCGTTAGCCAACTACGCCACCGAGGCGGGTAACATTTTAATTGAAACAGGTGAGCTCTACCGGACGTCAGACGAACCCCAGAACGTTGTCCATCACTTTCCTCAGCATAGAGCGTATAATTGTTTCTGTCCCACCTTGTGTTATGTAGTATGATATCTATCCATGGATGTATATATAAACTGAGTGTACAGTCCGATAAACTTTTACTACCATTAAAAATCACGGGGGTGCGCTTTGGTGGTTGAATGGTCTAGGACGTCACTGCAGCTGGCTTCCCCTGTTTATTTCAATAATGCCCAAACTTTAAAAATAGCCCTGCATATACTGTTCATACAATAATAAATACGAAGAAATATATAGAGCGTAGATAGAATTCGTAATCAGAGAACCTAAAGTATCTTTTTGACGGTACTTGGTGGGTTCGCTGACTACAAGCCAAGCCGGGGAAATCAACATTCCTTTAGTCCAGTGGTTCCCAAACTGTGGTACGTAGAATTATTCCCAGTGATACGTCGTGATAAGTCAAACAAAGCAAGCAAATTTAAGTCGTACAAAATAAAGGGCCTCATCAAATCTTATGAATAAATTATGACAAATTCAAACCAAAAGTAAAACAGATTAAAACAGTGATAGAAGGGGTGACAACATTGATTCTAGAACAAACAGCCGTGGAGTCTGTGATATTATATCACTAAGTACCATAAAAAAATGTACCAAGATATTTAATATTCAGTATTCTCTTGGTGGTAGTCCAAATTACGGAGATTATTGGAGTGGTACACCATTCAAGAAGTTTGGGAGCCGATACCGTCTAGTCTATTCCTCGAGCCCCAGCTCATGCGCTCCAATGATACTACTTTTGACTTGCGCTTTAGTATTACTACCTTTGACTTGCGCTCTAGTACAACTACTTTTGACTTGCGCTCTAGTACAACTACTTTTGACTTGCGCTCTAGTACAACTACTTTTGACTTGCGCTCTAGTACTACTACTTTTGACTTGCGCTCTAGTACTACTACTTTTGACTTGCGCTCTAGTACTACTACTTTTGACTTGCGCTCTAGTACTACTACTTTTGACTTGCGCTCTAGTACTACTACTTTTGATTTGCTCACCAATATAAAACTACATTATTAGCGAGTAGCATAGGCTATATTTTATTTTGAAAGTTTAATTTATTCATAATAAAAATGTCGATAGTCACTCATATTTTATGGTAGAGTCTATGATGATTCTTCAATATGTGTGTTGAAAATAATAATGCTTGAGGGAGGGGGGGAGGAGGGTCTAGTAATGTATAAAACCGAACATCCCACAGTTGATTCTATGAACTTCAACTGCTTACTGAGCCGTTATGATCATCACTAACTCACAATCTTGAAAATAAATCGGTAAAAATTTAGTTCAATGCGTTTGATCTGGAACGATAAAGAAAGAGAGAGAACGAAAAAAAAAGAGTTTCTATCTCGACAGGTGAAAGAGAGCCCTATAGTACCATGAAGTGAAATATCTGTCTAACACACTCCAATGAAACTCCTGGGGAGGAGAGAAAATAAATCCAAACTTTTTTTTTTAACGTCTTCACAGTTCCACCCTATGGATTCAGGCATGATACCAAGAAAGAGTTGGACATTTAGAACAATAACAAATTATCGCCAGTAGTGGATTAGATAAGAGTCTGTTCATGATGAGTTTTTACCTGGATGACAGTTCAAAAATCATAAGTTTAGGTTTTGGGTTGCCATCACTGGTAAAATATCACTGTTTTGTTATAAATGTAAAGATCTTTAATTACCTGTTATATATTACATTAAACTTAAGTTTTCTCATACTATTTCATTACTTTTAATAATATATTTTTATCCAACTCGAAACAATATTTTAAACATAATTAAAAGTAATTATTCTTGGTATAGGAATGTGATTGACTATGTGTAATATAGTGCATACATAATACCTTTAAACACAGGCATCGTATTACCTGGAAAAGAGAAAATCCGTGGTTTTTTATGTATGATAAATTATTTTATGATTATTTTATCATGTTTCGAAATATTTAAAAGAATAAAATATTTTTATCCACCGCGTGGGTGCAATCATTGTAAATGACTTGTTTCCGTCATGTTCACTCACATGGTCTATACTCGTCGGTCACCATTTTGAAGCTATTTTCGTTAGATTTTTTGTGAAAATGTTGTGAATGATAATTAATGAAACAATTAATAATCTTTGTGTCCGACCTCAAATAATATATAAATAATATTGGCCTAAATTACTGTAGTTAACTTTCACATTCATATATTACCATTTGTTTTCATTACAGTTATTCAATGTGATAGATGTCAGCTGCTGGCGTAGGGATATATTAGGTTCTATCTCTAGTAACTTTTTGAGCTGCCATCTAAGTAAACTCGGGTGGTGAATGAATTATAGATCAAAGTGCATTTTTTTAAAAGAGGTGACCTAGTGGTCTAGGGGTAAGGTGTCAGATCTCTATGCTGGCGGCCGGGGTTCAATCCTCGGTCCCGGCAAAGATTTATCTGATTACCAAACCCTTCCTTTGCCTCTGACAAGACATCTTGTGAATTTGGGGAATGCCAGACCTCCACCGTGGTTTGGATCCCACGTTAAACTGTAGGTCCTTCATTTCATCTCACAATCACCCTATCATTACACATTAGCGTAAGT